>JAEQBH010008563.1:0-107362 GCA_016808115.1 Tetrastigma voinierianum
GAAAGGTATCAGTCCCTCGTTTAAATGCATGAAATATTCTTTGAATGATAGTAAAACTATTGAGCATCAAAGGAGAATTTGAATCCTGTGATGAAGTTGTGAAGAGATTTATGAAATGGTTGAATGCGGGTTTATATATGCTATATCGGATAGTTCTTGGGGTGAGCCCGGTTCATGTGGTTCCTAAGAAAGGGATTCATTATGATCATAAATGAAAGAATGAGGCCCGATTCCTACATGAGCTGTGACGGGATGGAGGGTGTGTATTGATTACGAGGAAAACTAGAAACTGCTGCAACAAGAAGGATCATTTTCCCACTTTCATTGATCGGATGTTGGATAGGTTGGCGGGACACCCTCACTTTGTTTTCTTAATGAATACTTTGGATATAGATTACTTGCATTGCACTGAGGATCGGGAAAACCACTTTACTGCCCATTTAGTGCACTTTTTCTTTTAGAAAGACTGCCATTTGGTTTGTGTAGAAAGCTCCCCAGTACCTTCAGATGCATGATGTCTATATTTTTTAGATTTAGCGAGAAAAGAAGTTATGGAGATATTCATGGATGATTTCACGATTAATGGATCCGAGTTTTGAAAAGTGCTTGCATGGCAGGGGCCAGTACTTCAAAGAGTGCAAGGACAAATCTAGCTGAATTGGGAAAAATGCCATTTATGGTTACGAAGAAAGAGGAATTGTCTAGGAGCGCGTGATTTGACAGGCTAGAAGTAGACGAAACAAGTTTTCAATTATAAGAAATTTGATACCACCCACTACAATCCAAGGGAATTAGAAGTTTCTATTAGGACATCTTTAGTTTACGAGAAGATTTTATTAGAGATTTCTCAAAATTGCTAGACCACTATGCGGGTGTTGGAAAGATACTAAGTTCAATTTTGATGAATCTTGCCAGAATTCTTTTGAAGAAATCAAATTCAGACTAGTTGAAGCTCCCATCATGGCAAATCAGGTGGAGCAGAAGGAATTTGAAATCATGTGTGATGCGGTGATTTTGCGATAGGATTTATATTAAGAGACAAAAAATAGAAAAAGTATTCAAGGCCACTTAACCTACTATGCGGTAAGACCCGATGAAAGATTAGGAAAATTACTCTACTACTGAAAAGGAGATGCTGGCAATAGTATTTGCATGTGAAAAATTTAGGCCATACATTTTGGGGTCCTACGTTATTATACACACTGATAATGCAGCAATTAAATATCTAATGGCAAAGAAAGAAGCAAAGCCAAGATTGATCAGGTGGGTATTGTTATTACATGAATTTGATTTAGAAATAAAAGACAAAAAGGGTTGTGACAATGTGATGGCGATCGCTTGTCAAAGAGTGGAAAACCCAGTTTGTACAAGAAGAAGAAGAAGAAATAACGAAAAAATTTCCAGATGGCTTGATTATTCGGTGTCACTCAATCACCTTGGTATCTTGTGTGAACTTCTTAGCTTGTGGAATTATGCCACGAATTTAGCTACCGAGTAGAGAAAAAGCTAGGAGGCGACGGCGAATCTTGCATGCAGGATGACCCATCTTGTTTAAGAGGAGCTGATCTGATCATAAGAAGATGTGAACCAGAAGATAAGCAAAGCAAGATTTTACAAGAATGTCATGCATCACCATATGGAGGACATTTTGCAGGAGACAAAACAACCCACAAAATTCTCCAATCAGGATTTTATTGGCCTACTATTTTAAAGAACTTCTTTGAATGGGTGAAGCTGTGTGATCAATGCCAGAGAATGGGAAATATCAGCAAAAGGCATGAAATACTTGTAAAATATCTGGTAGTGCAATTATTTGATGTATGAGGAATGGATTTTATGGGGGCCTTTTCGACTTCATATGGAAATATATACATACTCCTAAGTTGTGGATTATGTATCAAAAATGGGTTGAGAAGCGACTTGTCCCAAAAATGATGCTAACCACAGTTGTGGGATTTTACAAAAGTAATATTCTCCTCAGCGAGATTTAAGGACACCGAACTATAATCCCGATTGATGGAGAGGAAGCCATTTTGAAAATAAGGTGTTTGAAAAACTCATGGGCAGATATGGTTTCAAACACATTATGAGCTTGGCTTATCATCCTCAAACAAATGGGTAAGCTGAAATTCCAACAGGGAGATAAAGAAAATTCTTGAAAAAGCAGCTCAAGCATAAGGAGTTTGGTCTACGAGCTTGATGAGTGCACTCTGGGCATACGGGGACTACTTTTAAAACTCCATTGGAATGTCCCCATACGGACTTATCTTTGGAAAACCTTGCCACCTACACCTCTTGAGCTAGAATATAAAGCTATGTGGGCCATCAGAAGCTAAATTTTTATTTCAAGTACGCTAAAGAAGAGAGGCTACTCATTAAATGAATTGGAAGGATTGAGGAATGAAACCTATGATAGTGCAGAATCTACAAAAGATAAAAACAAAAAATGACATGATGAAAATTTTGAGGAGGGAATTCAAGGCGGAGATCGAGTCTGTTATTGAATCCGGATAAGACTCTTTCCAAGAGGCTTAAATCCAAATGGAGTGGACCTTATACAGTAATATCAAGTAGAAATTTTGGGGTAGTGACACTTAGAACCAGCAATCATGAGGAATTCAAAGTTAATGGTTAGATATTAAAGCACTACCTTGGGAGAATGCAAATGGAAGAATGACTCTTAGTTCTGAATGAGAAAATTTGAAGAAACAGAACTATAGCGGCGACGAAGTCAAGTAAAGACTAAAAGTGAAACTGACTTTGTGGAAGGCAATCCACATCAGTTTGTTTTAAGTTTTTCTTGTTATATTTTTTGTGTTTAAATTTCTAATAGCTTTGTGTAATTTTATTCATTATTGATTGAAGAGTAGGTAAATATTTTTTTTTAGTTTTGCAGGACAATAAAAATGTGCAAAAGGGGGAGCATCTACAATCAATATTCCAATATGTAAAAGAGACAAAAAGGGGCAGTATACTTTTCTTGAACTCATTTAAATTTAGTCTCTGATATGGCATGATTGAAAGTTTGAGGGAATTTTATTTGTTCACGGGTGCTTTAATTTTAAATCGTCTAGTGAATGGATTTATTGAATATTTGAAATGATGAAGATGAATTGAGTTGTATTTGTTTTGATTGGATTTGAATAAATTGAAATTGCTGTGAATTTGATTGTTTAGAGACACGAAATTTTAAGTTTGCAACAACAATCCAAAAGTTGCAATCAAGAATGCTGGATGTGGAAACAATAAAGTAGAAAAGAAAGTCGAAACAGTGAAAATGAGGTCACGACTAAAATAACTAAGGAAAGAAAAGAGCAGGTCGTGACATCCATTCCACTGTCGTGACCACATTTCAGATCGCAACAAGATTGTGGAAGGAGGAGGGAATTTTTGAGTTGCGACTAGACGACAGACCTCAATAAAAATAGGTTTAAAACCTTTCATTTTTGGCGTCCCAGCATTAAAAATAAAATTCATTGCAAATCATTAATTAAGAGGCTCCAAATTTAATGTCGCAACTTCCCATATCACAATTATGACATTTAGCCCAACGTCCATTCCAATTTCAAGTCATATTCAATTCATCCCAACCTTTCCAATTCTGCATCCACCATCAGGACCCCTGAAATAAATTGTTAATTAATCTGGAACCGAGCGATCTTATGATTAAATGAATTAGTTTAGGTTTCTTAGTTTCGAAAGAATAGTTCCAGGAAATTCAATAACTTTCATAGAAACAATCAAAATTCCTCACCAATTTCCCAACCTCCACATTGGAAATAGCCAGACCTTCAAATCGGCTTGCATTTAATTACATTCATAGGAAATCTGAAAGAGAATAAAAGCCTTGTAGTTCCCAAGAGAGAAGCGAGATCACTATAAAAGGATGGGAAACAAAGGAAGAATAAACAACTAGGAATGAAGAAGAGGAGAGATGAGAAGAAAAAGAAGAGTTCCCCGGGTTGCAAATGCGAGGCGTATGGAATAGATGGGTAAGTAAAACAAACCAATTCCATTCATTATTCCTAGCTATTTGTGTAATCAAAGTGGATGGGAAGGAAATTGGAAGAAGGGTTAATTAGAACCCATCATCCAGAGGAACTCCAACAGAGTTTAAAGGAAGGGCCCCAATTTGTTGAACAACCTTGTTAACGGCCCTTCCTTCCAGCGCAAGTTCGAGATTTGGGGAACCGATAAAGCAGAAGCTACAGCCTTTAGGAGGAAGATATAGGAATTTAGGTCAAGAAATAGAGAGTTTTTCCTCTATATTAGATATAGTCTTATTTGAAATTTTGTATTAGATCGAAATCGGATTGTATAAGATGGTGTTTTATACTTAAATAAAATTCTTGGTTCATGAATATGATATCTTAGATGCAATGTTTGTGTCATTTCCTATTTAACAAGAAAATTTTGAATGCCTTTTAGACTACAAGAATCAAATGACCAAAATGTGTTCTTTTCCCAAGAACAAAAAGAAATCTGAGGAAAAATAAGAGTATAGTGAGAATTAGAAGTTGACCTAAATGTTTTTAAATCCAGGTTTAGATTGTAAAAATTGGAAAATGGATATTCTTTGAAGGAGCAAATAATTTAGTTGGAAATAGTGTAAATAAGCAATTGAATAAGTACAAGTCTTGAAGAAATAATACCTTGGTCAGCAAAAACTCATGAAACCCAGAGGAATTAGGAACATCTTAAAATTCATGATTAACAGTCCATGGTCCTAGAACTTGTTAGATTATTGATTGAGGCGAAATCCTAGGTAAAAACAACCAACAAGAAGTGATAGAGGCCATCCTTTGGCAGTTTGAGCTTTTCCAAGCCTACCTTCAATATATGCTAAAGCATACCCTCTAGTTCCATGATTTGAGCCAAACAAGCCTTATTTCTTCAATACTTATTCTTGAAAACACGAATTCCTTCACTTATGATAATCCTACGACAAAGAGCCCAAATTATCCAGTTCGATCTGAAAGGTCTACTGTAAAAAGAGAAAAACAAGTCTGGGAAAATATTTCCAAATATTACAAGGAAGGAGAAGAAGTAAGAAAGCATAAATTAATGAAGAAAGGGAGTAAGTTTTTTTCTTGTAGCCTATTTCCCTTGAGTGATTAAGCTCGTAAGGGGTGTTTAACACCTAGTACTTACTATACGACATTTGTATTCAAAGTTGCTAGCTGAAGTTCTCTAAGAGTGATAGAAAGCCTAAGAAGACAAAACATTGCACTATTCCCAACCTTAGAAAAAGGGAACTGGCCTGACTAAAGTGCAAGTGGGAATCAAAATTCCATAAAAAGAATTCAAAAAGATGAATCGAGCGGGTGGGGAGAATCGACAAATAAAGAAAGAAAAAATGGTGGCAGGAAGGCAATAAGTACAAAGAAAAGGAGTGGAAACTACTAGGTGATTTTCAACTAAATTTTCCCATTATCAATTACTAGCCTAACATTACAAGCCTGAAGGACCTCATTGATCTTGAGGTTTGAATTTACCTATATTAGTGAGATCAATGAAAAACAAGCCTATGGGACTTTTGACCAACAGTCGGAGAGATTCCTAAATTAACTAATTTCAACATGAAGATGAAAAAGATTGAAGACACACTTTTACACACCTGGGAACAAGACTTGTTGAATAAACTGTTTAAGTATATTATTTCATCAAAAATTTGTGATAGAAGTAGAGACCATTCCTTTTACGGAATGAAGCGAAATTTAAAATGATGCTGCTATCTCCTATTTCAAATTAGAAGGTGGAATAGGAAAGACTGGTGTGAATCAGAAAAATGTCCTTAAAATTTTGAGCTTATTTGTTTGAGGACAAACAATTCTTTCTTTTCTTTGCTTGGGGACAAACAAAATTTTAAGTTGGGGAGGTGATGAGTAAAACTCATCGATTTTGAAATCCATTTTTAAGGCAATACAAGATAAATGTTGATTCATATACGAGAAATATGGATAAAAACTGGAATTTAATTTTTAGAGAAAAATACGTGAAGTGAAAATCGTAATAGCAAGGATCAGCCTATAGCGAAATGAAGTCGCAGGCGAAAGTCGGGTTGCAACAGAAGTTGTGTGTTCGGTTAAACTCAGGTTACGACATTGACAAGACCCGGCCTTGAGGAAGAAATGAAGGCTTATTCAAGCGAAGTCGTGACCCCGAAGTGGGCTTGTAGCAGTACCAGTAACAAGTGAAAGAGGTTGCAACAGAAAGTGTGATTTGAGACTAGGAAATATTCAAAGTAGAATCTTGATTCGGCGACACCACTCCCCGATGTTGCGATGCCCAGTGAATATAGCGGGAGTCGCAGCGTCAAGTGATGTGGCGACGTGGATCAATAAAGCCACAAGAAGTCTACGCAAAAAACAAAGTTGCAACTAGTTTTTTTAAATGAAGGAGCTCATTTGAGAGTCGCAACATACCGTTGAGGTCGCGACGTAGCGGAGCCCCGAAGTCTCAACAAGAAACTGAAGTTGTGACCATTTATTAAGCAAAGACCACAAACATGTCGACATCGGCTATGAGGTGCGTCACGGAATAAGAGGTTGGAAAGGAGGAAATTGGTTGCAACAAAGAGGTGAGGTTGCGACGAGAAGAAGAAATGGACGTAAAAGGGTGCGACATCACCTCGAAGTCATGACTTAAATTCTTGAAACACAATGACGAGACCACCAACAAGATCATGACCCGAGAAAAGATCACGACACGAAATTAAACACAAATAGAAATGTGGTCGCAGCCTAAAATTGAGGTTGTGGCGTCTGACTCAACAAGGAGAAGTCCTAATTCGAGGGCGGGGTCATGACTGGAAGCCGGAAGAGAAGAAGACAACGATGTCGCGACGTGGCTTAGGTGGTCGCGACATCAACTCTTGAGGAACAACGAGAAATTTATGAGTCGCGACCATAAGCGAATGTCGCGACCATTAATCAAACATTGCAAGAATGGATTTACCTTGAAGTAACAAGATCGTGACGAATAAGAGCAAACAAAGGAAATCCATGTAGCGACATCAACCCAGGAGTCGCGACGTAGGACGATCTTGGGGCTTTCTTTAGAAATTACACCTAGAGCTTTTGGGGATTCGTGATTTCTTTTAGCCAGTATAAATAGGCAGTGTTAGAATAGTAAAGTAGCTTCCTTCTTCACTACCCAAGGGGCGAGGAGAACTCGGGTGTATAGTTTAAGTAGAATTTTCTTTATTTTTTTATTTTTGATTTTGTTTCTTTTACGGATCTAAAATTGCGCTAGCGTGCGAAGCGATTTATTGAAATTTTTTGTTATTTCTTCTTAAAATTCTTTGCACGAGAAATTTATGAAATCTAGACAAATTTACGGAATTCATTTTACTTTCAGTTTCATTACGATTATAGTGGTTGTAAGCGTGGTCTCCATTTCCTTAATTGCAATGCGTAATTGGAGCAACGATTCTGCTTTAGTTTGAATTATAATTAATTCTGATCTTTTGCAAATGGAGAGGCGTTATTTGGGTCGTGATTTACTTGCTTGGTGTTGTTTTTGAATCGATAAGTTCTCAATAGTAGTACCGAATACCATTTTGAGGGAATGTATCTTACTCTGATTTCCAGGATGCCCTCTGAGTGACACAGAGATGGAGATTCACGAGCATTCTTTTACGAACATGTTAGACTACTGGCTGATGGTGATGAGCTTTGAAAGTTAATTTTGATAAATCCCCCCATTAAGCTCATAATTGAAGTTGGAGGAGTATTTAGCATATAAACAATCGGAGAGTTCACCTTAATCCTAAGGAGTTCCAAACCAGGTGTTAGCTTAGATTTAATCAAGGGAAAGGACGAACCAATAGATCTGAAGGATGAGCCACCAGTTAAGTTGTAGAAATTTTGCTAAAATCCTGAGAAGGAAAGTAAAAGATCTGTAGTCATCAAGAAATGAGTGTGAAGTATTGAGAAAGAAAAATACCCAGATCTTGCAAGAAAAGCAGAAATACAAGTAACTGGGTAGAACTTGATTTCGAGAGAAGCAAGAGTTTCTTGATCAGATATGGGAGAAATCAAGCGCAACATGTAGGCAATCTTGGACAAAATCGGATCCATCAATACAATAGAAAGTAATGCATTTCATGCGAGGAATTAGTATTTCATTATAATTCAACGTAGTTTTCATTTCTAGCGAGAAATGAGATTAGTCGATATTCAGTTCTTAATTTTGTAGTTTATTTGATACTATGTCAATTTGAGTTTTAGTTAATAGTCTATGATTTATTATCTATTAGATGGGCTTTCATTATCGAATTCTTTTCGGTCAAATGAAGAACAGAACTTGATGGTTAAGGGTACTTGATCTCTAATTCATGTCAATCTTTGTGGGAATGATACTTGGACATACATTCAGATTTTACTACTTGTATGGCTTTATTTTACGGAGTGTTATGAGCTAAACCCAATTTTAAAATCACAAACATCAAGACATATTTATTTAATTAAACAAATTTGTCAAAGTGACATGGGTGCAAGAAGTGTAAGAGTTCTTGTAACTATGTATATTTATGAGGTTTTTTAGTCTATATAGAAAAAAGGCAAACGGTACACTAAGAGCGGTAATATTATGTTCTTTATATAGAGGTTTCCATCATAACCTCCACCTTAAAGGCTTAATTATTTATGAATTCATGGGGCATACGTTAAGAACCAAACGTATGAAACATATGGAACGTATGGACTGATCTTTGATTTCTTTTCTTAATTAGCCTTAATGAAAGAAATGCTCCTAATGGATGAGAAATTAACACTCTCCCACTTGGTCCATACTTCTCGATGTCCATGAAAATGCAAATAAATATGAATCATGGCGATAAGTCCTTTAATAGAGTATTATCATCCATGTATTACAATATATTTGTTCCTATAACACTAGTCGTAACCTTTATAAATAAATCATATATTTATCTTAGGTCAAAACTTAATGATATTTCTCTATCACAATAAATGAAGTGTGCACAACTATATGAGAAACATCAACTGAATAAGAGATTCATTAATAAATGTACATACAATATGGAATTACATCATGGACTCCAGTCCCATACTGATTACATGATCTCTAAACTGCATTGGTGGCATGCCTTTAGTCAAAGGATCTGCAATCATCAACTAAGTGCTAACGTGTTAAATGACCACTTTCCTTTCTTTAACACATTCCTGGATGGCTAATGGCTTTGATGTCGAGTATGTTTACTTGACTTGAAGCACTATCATTCTTAGCCAAAAAACCACAACTAAGTTGTCACAGTACAATCTCAATGGCCTCTCAATTGAATCAACGACTCTCAAACCATAAATGAAACTATTAAACCCGAAACACCATGCGAGTAGCTTCAAGAGCAATATACAAATCCAACCTCCATAGTGGAAGTAGCAATCAATGTCTGCTTCATGATTCTCCAAGACACAACTCCACTAGCTAGCATAAATACATAACCAGAAGTGGACTTTCTGGAGTCCATGCAACCAGGGAAATCAGTATTAGAGCAGCCAATCACTTTCAAGTTATCGGTATGTCTATACATCAGCATGTTGTTCTTTACGCCTTGAAGGTATCTCATAACCTTCTTTGTAGCTTTCAAGTGGTCAATACTTGGATTGCTCTTATATATGCTTAACACTCCAGCCAAGCTTATATGTCAGTGCAGTGCACTCTTGAGCGTGCATAAGGCTTCCTATAAATGAAGCATATGGAATGTTCTTCATTGTTCCCGCTCAAAATCGTTCTTAGAGCAGCGATATAAGCTAAACACTGTCTTACTTTACGTGGTTTTGGGGTTGAGTGTACACTCATCCCAAATCTCCACAAACTTTGTTAATATAGGTCTCTTAAGATAAACCCGAGTGCTATAAGATCTTTCTCAATGGATCTTAATGCCAATGAATTAAGATGCCTCACCCATATCCTTCATATCAAAGTTCTTTGAGAGGAATTGTTTCACCTCACATAGTAACTGTTGACTGATTTTGTTATAGACCAAATTGTGCAAACAAAGTTATGACTCTCCTACCAAGGACTAAATAAAGTCCCCAGCAACGGCGCAAAAAACTTGTTTGACCAAAATGTGATGAAAATATACCAGTGAATACAAAAATTTATGGAACTACTACCAAGGACTAATATCTAATTCCTAGCAATGACGCCAAAAACTTGTTGATCGATTTTGTTATGAAAATATGTTTGTCCTTTTTTTTTTTAACTGGATTCTTTAAAGATTTTGATTGGTCTTAATCAATACAAGTGCACAGATCGTACAAGTAATAAAAGTGGATTTTCATTAAGTCCAAATATCGTTCCCGAGGGGATTGAGTATGAATCATAAAATCAACTATCCCAACTACTCAAGATCCTTACTATTTGAACTCCAATATTAAGATGATTGGAAAATGAATAAAATAATACTAAATTAAATTCACTAGTGTACATTGATTCGCAAATAAACGTGTAGCTGAGTAGCTCGAGAACCAACAAATTTATAAACCTAAACCTTCTCTTTGCTATAGCCTAGCTCTTTGAGTATAGTGACTCTAAGATTCGAACATAAGGATGGGTTTTTTTCGCATAAATGATTTGCAGTGAGATTAAAACTGGTGAATTCAAATTTGGATTTTAAGGTTTGGTAAAAACAATGAGGTTTGGTAGGTTGCAAACTGAAAATAAAAAAAGTAAAAATGTAAAATAGAATTCCTTGTAGTGTTAGGTCACTGGGGTTGGAGTCCTAGAGGCGATTAGAGATTCTCGGGGTCCTTTCCATAACGTGGGGAGGATGACCTATAGTGTCGAGCAGTTTTCTTCATTTAACTATAAAGCGGCCTAAATGTCATGTCTTTGAAGAATTGGTATTTACTTTCCCATTTGCTGGTCTCAGGACAATGAATAACATCACCTTGACTCACTTCAATAGCTAATAAATGATAACTAGTGAATATGTCATTCTATCTAACAATAAGCATACAATGAATCCTATAAAGCTTACGATCTTGTGTTTACGAGTGAGCCCAAGAGGATCGAGCCTAAAATTTGGAGAGAAAATAAAAACATCCTTAAATTGCCTTTCAATAACCCATAGATGATAACTAACGGATGTCAATGGATCTAGAAATAAGTATCCAATGAACCCAAAAGCTTATCAAATACTGATCATTCAAAGCACCTGAAGGGATTGAAGCCAATGTTTAAATGAAACCATAAATGGTAGAAAATACCTCTGTTAAAACATGGAAAACCTCAGTTTGCCCTAGATCCCCTGCCTAGTAGCCTTCCACTCTCATCCTCCAAGTTGTCATCCTCAGAAAGTGTTGAAACACTAGAGAGTGAGAGAAAGCGGGAGAATAGAAGTGCACATTAATGAAAGAGATGGCTTTGTTACAGTGCTTGTGCAGGCCTTTTATTGCCATCCGCTACAAATACCGGAAAAAACAAAACAAAAGCTATTACAAGGGACAAATTTGGAAGAAACAAAAATGTAACAAAAAAAGTAAAATGTCGGCTTGGAAAGGTGGCAGGTCATGAGACATGAGCAATTCAGCGTGAGGAAAGGCTTTTGGGATGCTTTGTAATTTGCAAGATCACGAAATTTTTGCAGCCTGTATGGAAATTCTGCGGTGCTCTAATTTCCTTGTATTTTTGATGAGCTTAAAAGTCATCTATTTTTAATCCATTTTTAATTTTGATTTTTCATCAGAAAGGAATAATTAATAAATTATGAAGAAACTCACCAATTTGTTATTAGCGGGAGTGTGAAGAAGAAGAAACGAGTAGAAAAATCTGTGTCGATTGGAGTAAAAATATAGAAAATGGCGGGGCGAAATGAAACGGATGGGTAACTAATGTTGCGGAGTTTGGGCTTGCATTGTCGATTATACGAGTCACGACATCGGGAAAATTCGAAAGGAAACTTGATGCAGTCAGCGACGAGGCATTACAATGTAAACAGCGAAGACTAACCCGAGACTTAGAAATGATGTCGCGACAACATACGTGATGGTCGCGGCCGAAGATCAATCGCGACAAGGGATGGAGGTCGTGACAAGAGAAGCACCTTGAGCTATAGCGGGTTTGAAAGATGAAATTGATGTGATTTAAAAATTTGTAGTATGACGGAAGGTGGCGTCGCGACACGAAAACAACCCGAGTTTAAGGCTGAGGCCGTAATCGATGTGTGACAAAGAGATCGGTCGACGTAGGGCTTTTCAGTTGAGAAAAGGCTGCAATTCCATAAGTGATGTCCGCGACAAGGGATTGATGTCGCGACGCCGAGAAACACCGATTAAGCCTCGGAGACTAAAGTTGATGTCGACAAAGAGATCGATGTCGCGACATAAGAACACAAGTTGAGGCTGCAGGGCTCGAGGCGTGTCGCGACCGAAATCGATGTCGCGACACTAGAACGACCAATTCAAAGGCTGCGAGCCATAAAGTGATGTATCGCGACAAAGAGATTGATGTCGCGACATCAAAAATCATCGGTTAATTTGCGAAGGCATGGTGATGTCACGACGAGAGATGGAATCGCGACATCGAGGCAACGATTAAGGCACGTGGAGCCGTAGAGTGATGTCGCGACGAAAGATTGATGTGACGCCGAAACTATCATTTAAGGTTCGCGAGAATGAGTTGATGTAAGTGACTTTGATTCCTTGTGGCGACATAAGGTGCTTGCAAGAGAAGCAAAGGAATATCGCGACTTACTTGATAAATCTTTTGCAACAAGTGCCAAACTAACTGATGTCGCGACAAGGGCTTTGAGGTGCGACACGAAGCAGTAACATGGGCGGTCATTGGAAATCCACAAAAAGCGCACGTTGGGTGGGCTGACTTGAGGAACCACATAAATACGAAGAGCACTACCAACGAGCTTGGCTCTTGAACAGAGAGATCTGGGTTGCTGAAGGCTCCTGTATTTTTTTTTTTTTTTTCTTTTCTTTTCTTTTCTTTCTTTTGTTTTCGTTTTCTTTCCATTTTATTTTAGATTAGATTAGTGTGTATTTCGTTCTAATTTGGATTTGAGCGTTAATTTGTAAGGATTGAGCTGAATGTAGATGTTGATTTCTTAAGTGCGTAAGTTGTTTGGTGAGACAAATTTTGGGATTTGAACACCAGTTTCCATTCCTGATGGTTTTCTTGATCAACGAGCCATTATGGTATGTCATTAATTTAGAAACCAGCTTCATTGAATTGGCGTTATTATCGAAATAATCTTTCTTCTTGATGTTCATTCTGTCTGTTGAACCCGGATGTTAAATCAACTTCTTCGGTTTGCGTGTTCTTGGAATTGATCCCCGATTTCGATCTCTTGTACCCATGCTTGAGGTTGTTTCAGCTACGATTTCGGAGGCCCTCTGGGTGACACGGAGAAGGCATTCTGAGGTAAGAAACAATTTCGGGAAGGTATTTGAACTTTGATATTCTTGATCTAATGCGCTCACAGCCATATTTAAATCAATACATCCTCTTCTAAGCTTGTAACCGAGAATAGGTTGAGTGAGTTATAAATTTAAGTAGACGGAGAGTTCACCTGGTCGAATAGTGGTCGATCCGTGATATGGGATCTAATCAAGGAAAGAGTAAGCTATTCTAATTTTGAGGTGAGGAACACGATATAGTGCAACCTCAGCAATGACTCACTTGAAGGAACTCGGGTTTGCGGAGTCCATGTTATTAAGGTATGAAGTATTGAAAGAAAAATACCCAGAGCAAAGGCAACTAGTTTTAAAGTAGTTATTTTATTTGTGTTCGAAGCTTGAGTTAAGGTGAGATGATGGCCTGTGTGGTACATGGAGAGATCCGATCCTGTATATTAATCCTTGGACTAGTTTTAAAGATCGTAGTTCGAGAAAACCAAGATGCGATCTGGTGTAGGAATTGATTCTTCACAATAGTGATTATTCAATGTTTTCTTTAGAATAAACATTGAAATCTAAATTTGTTATTTTGATATTTCAATATTCAATTCATTTATTGTTCATCCATTTTCTTTACATCATTCATTTCAAGCTTTCAAGCAAAATCTCACTATCGTATTATCGTTCAAATAATTATGGAGCTTAAGTAGTTTAGGGTAGTTGATTAAGAAAAATTCTTGAGATCTCTATGGGATTGATATACGGACTTAAATCCATTTTATTACTTGTCGACACATTGCACTTGCGATATCTTTGGATCAAAACCATTACGAAAATGGTTTTATAACACAAAAATATCCTTTAATCAGTGATACCAAAACTCACACTTAAGTTTAATGGTTTTATTTGCGGGGATTAAATGATAGTCCTTGGGTAATAAGTCTCAAATTTGAATAGGTGTTTTGATCCATAACAATTTATTGATGTAGTCAACAAGTTTTTATGTAGATATACTTGATTGCGAGATTAGATAATAATCTTTTTTGGTAATTGTGTTATACACTTGTGTACATACTACGATCCAGTCAACAAGTTTATGGCGCGTTATAAGTGATCAAAGAATTTAATGCGTCGATATTCGGAGACGAAGAAATGCTAATTTGGACATTTTGAAGAAAGAACAAAATAGCTTCAGCGTGGTTATTTTAGCCACTAACCTTTAACAAACCATATTGAAAATAATTGTTGACCCCGGACTCATCCTATTAATGTAAGTGTGTTTGATTTCGAGGACAAAATTTTAATGCATAGGAAAAGAACAACGATCCTGATTCAACGACACGAATTGAAGAACGCTCGGAAGCTTGAGAAAGATAAGAGGCGGAAAACTAAACAATGGCGGGACTGAAAGGCAGGGGATCGGGGAATGAAGCACATAGAGAAACGGCTAGAAGGCCTCAATCAGCGATACTATGGAGGAGGACTTGAGCCCGATTATTCAAGATGAGTACTGCAATCAGTGACTAGCTATTGATGCAAACGATTTTGAACTTAAACCGGCACTAATTCTGATGGTCGACAACATCGGTTCACTGGTCATCCCATGGAGGACCCTGACGAGCACACAGGAAGATTTCTCGGGATGGCTAACAGGATGGCATGGGCCGAGAACCCTCAACGGGGTTATCAGCAACCACCAAGGTTCAATGTTGTGACAAAAATGAACACGAAATGAATATCGGGGTCGGAGGAGGGCCAATCTTTTGAAGAAACGGATGCTTGTTCATGGGGATAATAAGAAGCTATTGAACCTTCATGAACAAAAGTTTGCAGAGTTGGAAACAACTGCTACCAATTCTCAAATTTTTCAGAGAACACCACCGTGCATCCACGAGAACCTAGAGACACAAGTAGAGGCGGTGGCCCCAACCACCTGCAAAGCAGGAGAAAGATACCTTCCCAAGTGACCTGAAGAATCGAAAGAGCTGCTGTCATTGTCATGACCAAGTGGAAGGAGTTAGAAAAGATGAAAGAAAAATGAATGACGACGAGAAGAGAAAGCCCGGAAAAGGAAGAAGCCTTGGAGAAAAGAAAGGAAGGAGTGGAATGGGGAAGGATATCCAAGGGCTCTAGCCTGCAGTCCCATTTCCACAGAGACTGCAGAAATCAAGGATAGAGGAGCAGTTTGCAAGGTTTTTGAAAACCTTTCAGAAGCTAGAGATCAGTATGCCCTTTACAGAAGTGGTGACTCAGATGCCACTATATGCAAAATTCCTGAAGGACATGCTGAGCAAGAAAAGAAAGATAGTAGAAGAAGGGATTGTGAATCTAACTGCTACTTGCAGTGCTGTGATAAAGAAAGAATTGCCAGAAAAGATGAAGGATCCAGGGAGTTTTACAATTCCTTGCATCATTGGAGGGGTTGAATTCCAGGAAGCTCTCTGTGACTCAGAAGCTAGTATAAACTTGATGCCTCTTTCTGTTGCCAAGCAATTAAGTTTAGGGGAGGTTATTCCCACCACTATTACTCTTCAAATGGCAGACAGATCGATGGTAAAACCGGAAGGAGTCATGGAAGATGTGCTGGTCACTATTGGGAAATTTGTTTTCCCAGTAGACTTCATTATTCTGGACATGGAAGAAGATTCACAAGTACCCACATTCTTTGGAGACCATTCCTAACTCTTGGAGTACACATACGATCGACAAAAGGAGTTCTCACCTTGAGGGTTGGAGAGGAAGCTGCTGCTTTCAACCTGATCAAAAGCATGCAGAATATAGACATAGACAGAGAAAATTGCAATGTAATTGATGATGTCTATACCTACAACCCTAATGTTCACAATGATTGTAATGCTCAAATTTTTATCAATGAAAAAGAGATGAATTCCCAGTATATTGAAGATGACTACTCTGATTGTCCATATAACAGTTTTCATTCTATAGAAACTCTGTGTTGAGCTCGACAAAACAAAATGAAAAAGGGAAATTCATCAAGAAACCAAGAAGAGGGGCTAGTGTTGAAAGAATTGCCAAGTCATTCGGGGCATGCTTACTAGAATCACCAAAGAGAAGACCGCTGATTATCTCCGCTTAGATCAGGTGATGATGAGGAATCAGAGGTTGTTGCAAATCTTAAAGAAGCATAAAGAGTCTATACTTGTCCATTGGAAGAATTGAAGTGGTATCAATCCATCAATTTGCATGCACAAAATTCTGCTAGAAGAAACTTCAAAGCCATCTGCAGAACATCAAAGGAGACTGAATCAAAGGATGGCGAAGTGGTCGAAGGAGGTACTCAAATTGTCAATGCCTGCTTTATCTACGCACTCGTATAACTTTCGGGTGAGCCCAGTCCATGTGGTTCCAAAGAAGGGTGGGTTTACTGTGATCCGCAATGAGAAAAATGAATAGATTCCAACAAGAACAGTGACATGATGGAGGGTATGCATTGATTACAGGAAGCTGAACACAACCACCAGAAAAGATCATTTCCCTTTACCCTTCATTGATCAAATGTTGGACAGATTAGCAGGACACCCTCATTTTTGTTTCTTGGATGGGTATTCAGGATATAATCAGATTGCTATTGCACCTGAGGACCAAGAGAAGACCACATTCACATGCCCCTATGGTACCTTTGCCTTCAGAAAGATGCCATTTGGGCTGTGTAATGCTCCTGCTACATTCCAAAGGTGTATGATTTCAATATTTTCAGACCTGCTGAAGAGGTTATGGAAATTTTTATGGATGACTACCATGTATGGATCCAGTTTTGACTGCTTGCTCAAGAACCTGGAAACAAGGCTTCAAAGGTGCCAAGACAAACAAATTAGCACTCGAATTGGGAAAAATGCCATTTTATGGTAACAGAAGGTATTGTTCTTAGGCATAAAATTTCTGCTACTGGACTGGAAGTAGACCAATCCAAGGTATCCATTATCAAAACTCTTGCACCCCCTACCACAGTAAAAGGAGTCAGAAGCTTCTCAAGCATAGCCGGATTTTATAGGAGATTCATCAAAAGACTTCTCAAAATAGCCGCACTACACTATGCCGACATCGAGAAGAATTCAAAGTCACTGACAAAGACTGAAGCATTATCTAAGCAGGGAGGAAGGAATGGAAGAGCTCCAACAGGTTATCTAGAAGGAAGAAGAACCAAAACAACAAGTCCAGCTAAGGACTCAAAATCGAAAGCAAATTACCGGAGGCAAACCCATAGAAAATTTAGATTCTGCTTTTTAGATTTCAATTTTGTTTGCAATATTTCACTGATTAGTTCATATATAAAGATAGATTTAAGTTTGAGAAGTTAATTGTAGTTTAATTAAATTTTCTTGAATCATGCGCATAAGGCCCGTAAGGTCAAAGACAAGAGTGAGAAAGAAACTCCAGACACCTGAAGAATCCTGCGAAATGTCTCGACATGAACAAAGGGGGGTAACTTTCTCCCTAAACCAAACCTGTGAAATATGAGTGAATTGCTTGTTGAATTTCTGATTGGAGAAGCCTGAATAAATGTCTAAAGGAGTATAGGATTAATAAAGGAATTTAAGTTTTAGAGATCATTAAACTAAGGGCATAGGTCACGACATAAACAAAGACTTGAAAATGCAAAGTCACGACATGGGGGCAAAGCAACGTTTAAAATTTGCTATGTCGCGACAAACTTAGTATGTCGCGACATAAAAAGGGTTTGGTGCCAGCAACTCACCCTCTTAAATGCCCTAAAATTAATGTCTTAAATAAAAGTGAGGCGAAATTGATGTCGCGACAAGCGAATTTAATGAAATAATAATTAGCCCACAAAAACTTGATTGAATTGCAACTGTTGGAGAATTTTTTCCCACTCCCGCTCCACCTTCCAGAAACCGTTCATCCTCCCTTCCTTCTGAGTCTCAATTCCTGAAAACCCTAGCTCTAAAAATCTTCAGAAAACTTTCCTTCCGTTTCAAATGGCTGAAACCTCAAACCTCGTACCTAACCTGGAAGAGATCATGGAGGAATATGTGCAACCAGAAGAAGAAATCCGACAGGAAGAACCGATGGAAGAGATGCCCACATACCCGCGTAGGCACCATAGCTCAAGAAAGGACGGACAAAAGAAAGGGAAAAGAAAGAGAAGAAGAAGTAGAAGATTTTGTATCAGAGGAAGCTTATTCCAACTGGAAGAAGCACTATGCCAACAAGAGGTCTGTGACGTAGCAATATTCAGGAAACCCTACTACCCCTTTCAAGGAGATGATTGAACAAAGAGGTCGGGAAGCTTTCTCGCGCACATCAAAGTCAAAGCACAAAGAGTGGTGTGAAAGAATTTACTCCAACTGCAGGGCGGAAAGATAACACTGTGTTCGTTAGAGGAGTGTGGGTACCATATGGAGCCAAAGCCATTAACGAAGCATATGGAATGGCAGGGCACAAGCATGGGTCCAAGTTCAAAAAGCTCTTGGAAAACCCAAATTTTGAGAAGATTGCCAAAAGGCTCACTGACGGAAAAGCACAATCGCTGAAGGTGAAGGAAAACCAAAACTCGAACAGGGGAAGCCCATCAAGAGGCAAGGTATGGTTCTATTTTCGTCTCTGCTGTCCCAACCAAGCATTTGTGCACAAAGTGAGAGAAAGGGTGAAGCAATTATGTCGTATGCTATTTTAAAAGGGTACAAGCTCAATGGTGAGTAATAATTGAAAATTCTATAATGAGGTACCATGAAGGAAACAAGAGAGGGCTGGATACTCTCACCCAAAGAACAATAACCTGCTTTATGTTTAAAGGTCAGTGAAGGGAGTCTCTGGAAGAAGTTAAGAAGAGGTCCCTTAGACATCACCACTCCTACTCGGGACAGGAGGAGCAAGGACCCGTGAACCAAAAGAAAAAGGGGGTGTTGATTAAAACTGTAGAAGAAGCCCAAATTTACAAGACAAGAAGAGGAGACTGGGGGCTGGCCAAGAAGAAGAGAACTTAAAATCCTCCTGAGGACAATACTTCCACATTTGCATACGAAGTGGCGTGGATGAAAGAAGCCCCTTAGGGATTTCTCTCCATCCCTAGCTGCCCTCCTCCCATGCAAACAGAGCATTCAGAGCAGGAGGAGGCTCAAGGGAGAACAAGAGAACAATTCAATGGAGGTCCTCAATGCTACATGTAAAAGATGGAAGAAAGGGAAAAAGAGTGGAATGTGCAACAAGAATTCAGGGAAGGAGTTTATGAAAAAGAGTTAAAAAGAAGAGATTAGCAATGGGAGGAAGAGCTGAAAAGAAGAGAAGAACAGATGAAAGAGGTTCTGCAGCAGCAAAGAGAGGACTTCAAGAAAGAAATGAAAGAAAGAGATCGCGACCTTTTACAGAAACTCAAGCTGAGTCATGAATCTTTTTATAACAATCAGTTTGAACGTGATTCTCAGCTCTTAACTATCATGAAGAAAAAGGAGGCAGAACAGGAAGCCAAATTGGGAGAACAAATCAAAGGATTCAAATTTTTATACAAGTCTCTACAGAAAGATTTTGAGAATAAATTGGATGATAGAGACAAGAAGCAAAAGGATGCTGAATCCTACGCAGTAAAGAATGGCTAGAAAATTTGGATCCGACACAACAATCTTTCCAAATTCCCGAAATAATGATCAAATGGAAAACACAATGAATGGCTTGGGGAAAAGACAAGACGAGCTAAACAAGAAGGTTGATCTCTCTAATGAGATTTTCATTGAAGATCAAGTTGAGAAGGAAACTAAGAAGAGAAAGGAAAGAAGAGAAATGAAATTTCCTCCATTCACCATTCAATACCCTGCACTCCAGATCCCTAATATCTTTGCCGCTTCCAAAAGAAAAAGATAGACTTCTTCCCAAGCTGACCTTCCTTACCTTCCAAAGCCTATACTGTGTATCCAACATTTGCAATTGAATCAGAAATAAAATGATAAATTTGAAACGAATTGTCATGGTTATTTCGTTTGTTAAATTTTTTAAGGTCATTGTATCGTATAGTCGAAAATAAAAGTAGGAATTAGTTCAAGAATAAAACCACGAGATGTAATGAGATGAATTGAATGCATGGGGCTAGATTAGGAATAAGCTGAAATGTAGAATAAGGGACAAATGAATACAGTTTGATTGAAACACAAAGTGCAAAAGTGACTTAAGTCTAACCTGAAGTCCGCATTAGAGGAAGGTAATACAATGTATGAACAAGACATATTTTTGAGTTTGTGGTACGAACAATAAGTCAAGGAACCTGTTGAATATCAAGTAATTTAACTACTCATCAACAAAATGAGTCACATAATCTTTATGGTTAGTCACAATCGTTCAATCCAAATTTAGAATTTGTTAGATTATCATCGAGGCGAAATTCTAGTGATACAATTTTGGACAAGAGATGATGCAGCCATTCTTGGATAGTTTGAGCCATTCTAGCTATCCCTATTCATATGCCGATGCATACACTTTAGTTCTAGAAATTGAGCCAACAAGCTTATTTTTCAAAAAATAAACCAATAGAAACCCCAACCCATCCTAAGAAATCAATCCTTCAGTAAAGAACCTATGATTACCCAGGAGTTCAAGGAGGAAGAAAGAAATGAAGTTTGGGGGAGTATAGGTTTTTGAGGAACTCAAGGAGGAAAATAAAAAAAGAAATAAGGGAAATGAAAAGAAAAAGGCAAAGAGCAGAAAATGCAATAGAAAAGAAAGCTTATAGGGATAAGTTTTATCTTCGTGACCCACTCTCTCAACAATTGTTCTTAGTGTTTCACCCAGTACCCTAATGCCATCCGGTATGGGAGCTACTAACCCAAAGTCTGGGCTAAGAGTGTTAGAAAGCCTTAAAAGCAAACATTTCACTATCCTCTGAATTGTGACAAACAAAGGAAATTTCGCTGAATTAAGGCCGAGAAATAGGAGCATACGGTTCGAATTGAAGAAATCAAAGAAATGTCCCAAACATGAAGTTTAGGGAGTTTATTAGAGAAACTACAAGAAAGAAAGGGCGTAAGGAGAGAAAAGGTTCAGGTAATCTTAACCTAAAAATTCCTTCCATCCTGCAACGACATTACCCAAGCCTAACAATATAAGTCTAAAAGACCCGATTGACTAAGGTCAAATCACCTACATTAGTGGAGATCAATATGAAAAACAAAACCTATGGAATTTGGAAATATGGAAACACCAACCGGGTGGAAGGACTTTAGGGAGTTATGGACTCAAGATGAAGATGAGAAAGGAAAATAATCTATTATTCAACAGGATCTAATGATTATGTGGTTTGTAAATACTAAACGCTTTAGTTTTGATGCTACTATAAAGATTAAAACTAACCTTGAACTGACTTGAAGCGATGTACAGTAAAACAATGCATTCTTGTATTTCAACCAAAATTGACCGCTACTACAAGACGTACGTAAAAATGTCCTTTGTTTCGAGGACAAACAATTCTTTCTTTTCCTTGGCTGAGGACAAGCAAACTTAAGTTGGGGAGTTTGATGAGCTTAAAAGTCATCTATTTTTAATCCATTTTTCGTTTGATTTTCATCCAAAAGGAATAATTAATATGCGTAATTGCTGAAGAAACTTCACCAATTTGTTATTAGCAGGAGTGTGAAAGAAAGAAGAAAAGCAAAGAGAAAATGCAGCACCGGTGGAGTAAAAATACGTAAAACGGCAGTGGCAGAAATGAAAGCAGATGGGCAACTAATGTTGTAGCTTTGGGCTTGCATTGTCCAGCTTATGCGTGTCGCGATATCAGAAAATTCAAGGAAACTGATGGCAGGTCATGATGTGCATTACAATGTAGGCAAATCAAGACTAACCAGACTTAAGAAATGATGTCGCTGACAACACGCGATGTCGCGACGGCGATCTATGTCGTGACAAGGGATGGAGGTCGACAAGAGAAGCACCTGACGCTTATGATGTGCTTGAAAGATGAAACTGAAGCGTGATTTAAGCCAGAATGCGACAGGACCGACGCCAGCGACACCAAAAGCAACCAGTTGAAGCTGCAAAGTTATAATCTGATGTCGCGACAAGAGATCGAGGTCACGATACGAGACTTCCGCTTGGCAATTGAAAGCTGCAATTCCAGCGATGTCGCGATATGGGATTGATGTCATGGCATTTAAACACCGTAAATTTTCGAAGCCTCCAGAGATCAAAGTTGATGTCGCGATAAGATCGATGTCGCTGACATAAGAAGACACGTTCAAGGTCAGAGACTCAAGTCGCTGTCGCGACAAGAGATCGGCGTCGCGACACTAGAAACGACTTCAATTCAAAGTCGCAGAGCCATAAAGTGATGTCGCTGGGATAAGAGATTGATGTCGCGACATCATAAATCATCAGGCTGAAGGATCGCTAAGACATGAGCCGATGTCACGAGCAGAGATCGGCGTCGCGACATCGTGAACGAACGCTTAAAACCCGTGGAGCCATGTGAGCATGTCATGATAAAAGATTGATGTCATGGCTATCAAACCATCATTTAAAGGTTGCAGAGAATAAGGTTGATGTCGCGACATTGATTCCTTGTCGCGACATAAGGTGCTTCGCAAGAAACAAAGGAATATCATGACTTCATCGATAAATGCCGCAACAAGTGCCAAATAACCGATGTCGCGACAAGGGCTTCGAGGTCGACCGAACAAAGAATACGGGCTACCCATTGGGAAATCCACAAAAGACTGCATTGAATTAGCCCAACTTCAATCTATGGCTACGTGGGTCACGTCAGCAGAAAAGCGCTTCTTTGAGACTTGAAAGAGAGATCCGGCTGCTGAAGGCTCTCGTATTTTTTTTTATTTTTCTTTCTTTTCTTTTCTTTTCTTCTTTGTTTTTGTTTTTCTTTCCATTTTATTTTAGATTAAATAGCGTGTATTTCGTTTAATTTGGATTTGAACGTTAGCCGTAGCGATTGAGTTTAATGTAGATGTTGATTTTTGAAAATTACCGCCTCGCTGTTTGGAATTCCGCATAAAATTTTGCTATTTCGAACACCCAGCTCCGATTTACAGTGGTTTTGATCGCCAGTTACTGTGGCGTATAATCGCAATTTAGAAACCCAAATCTTTCCATTGAATTGACGTTATTGTCGAAATAATGTTTCGCAGATTTCATTCATAGCTTCGAACTTCTCGATGTTAAATCGACTTCACGTTTTTAAGGTTCTTGAATTGATCCCAATTTCAGTCTTTCGTGTACTCCATAATGAGGTTGTTTTTAGCTCTGATTTCCAGAGGCCCTCCGGTTGACACAGAAGGCATTCCCCGAGAGTAAGAAACAATTTCTGGAAGGTATTTGAACCCGATATTACCGATCTAATGCGCCTCAGATATTTAACAATACATCCTCTTCTCGCTTGTAACCGAGAATGAGTCGAGTGGAGTTATAAATTTAAGTAGACGTGAGAGTTCCCACCTCAATTCGAATAGTGAATTGATCCCGTGTTAGCAAGGATCTAATCAAGGAAAGAGTAAGCTATTCTAATTTTGAGGGTGAGGAAACCAAGATAGTGCAACCTCAAGAATGACTCACTAAGGAGCTCAGTTCAAGTAAATTCACGTTGTGGGTATGAAGTATTGAGAAAGAAAAATACCCGTAATCAAAGCAACTAGTTTTAAAGTAGTTATTTCACCCCCGTGTTCGAGAGAAACAAGAAGGTGAGATGATGAACTGCGGTGGTATGGAGAGATCCACCACACTATATTAATCCTGATTAGTTTAAAGACCTAGTTCGTGAAACCAAAGATGCAAGATGCATCAGAGGAATCATTCTTCACAATACCTGATTATTCAATGTTTTCTTTAGAGATAATCGTTAAATCTAAATTTGTTATTTTGATATTTCAATATTCAATCTTATTTATTGTTCATCCATTTTTCTTACATCATTCATTTCAAGCTTTCAAAGAAAATCTCACTATCGTGATATAGTCCAAATAGTATGGAGCTTAAGTAGTCAGGTAGTTGATTGAAAAATTCCTGAGATCTCTTATGGGATCGACATTTTAATTTCAATCCATTTTATTACTACATCGAATTCGTGCACTTGGCAAGATACTGGATCAAAACCACACGAAAATGGTTTACTCTTACAAAAATATCCTTTAATCAAGTGATACTTAAAGAAACTCACACTTAAGTTTAATGGTTTATTTACTGAGGATTAGACAATAGTCCTTGGGTAATAAGTCTCAAATTTGAATGAGGTGTTTTGATCCACAACAATTCCATTGATGTAGTCAACAAGTTTTATGGCGCCGTTGTCGTGATTAGATAATAATCTTTTGCAATTGTGTTATACACTTGTGTACATACTCGATCCAATTAACAATTTTCCGCTTCTTTCCTTCGATTTAATTGCGAATGTTTAGTTCAACTCAATTCTTCGTTCGACCACTCAACAATTTTGGCATAAATACCTTGCAAAAACTACAAAATTATCCACAAAATGCTTATCAAGAGGTATAGCCGGGACTCCATCGTGCCAATTGCTAATTACGTCGATTAATACACCGAACAAAGGCTTAAAACCTCGTAATAAACAAATTAACATGTAACTTTTTGAGCACTAATCACACCTCCCAACCTACACATTGCTAGTCCCTTAGCAATGAAAGAAAGAAAGAAAGAGCATGCAAAACAATATCAAAATTTTGTTTACAAAAATGGTATTTCAAAAAGGGTGTGAATGAGTAATGCCTAACCCTGAATAAGAATCACCAAAACCCTTGCCCAATAACTATCCCGAGAGAATGAATGCCATACAGAATTGAGTATCAAAAGAGCCTCCCTCTTGGTGGATCAACTAGAGACTTTCACCAAACCTAAGTGTTTGTTGATCGCTTCAACAATAACTCGCAACCGCACTCTCCCCCAACCAAGCTACCGCTCCACCTAGGACACTAACCAACCTAAATAGATCAGACCCACTCTTTATTCGACAACTCTTTTGTGTCATAGGTGAAATGTCGAGGAATTGATGGTTTTTAAAAGTCATCTATTTTTAGTCCATTTTTATGATTTATTTTATTCTAAAAGGCTGATTTATGTGCAGAATATGAATACTCACCAAATCATTGCAAGCAGGAATTCAAAGCGTAAATTGCAAAGAAAAGGAGAAGAATGTGCTGAGCAAGATCGATGTAATCGGGTTGAAGGAAATTGCAGCGAGAGGCGCAAAGGATTAAAGGATTTGATGTCGTGGAAGCCTTTACAAAGAATCGAATACATATTAAGGTTGCACTATAAAGCCCAATAAGAAATGAAGCATAATTGAAGACAAAACGAAATGCGGGCGTGAAAGAAAAACTCCAAAGTCAAGCAAACTGTGAATTGATGAAGAAGAGACATGATGTCGCTGACATCATTCAGAGGTCGCGATGCACTAAAACCCAAGATAAAGGATGACGAGGTCGCGACACCAAAAAGAAGTCACATAATCAAAAGATAAACAATTGATCGACATTTATGTCGCCATATCCGATGCAAACGCGACATCAACATCGACCGAAGGGCCGCGACATCGCCGCAAGGAAACTAATGTCGTGACATCATCAGCTAAAGAGAGAAGGTCGCGACATCATTCAAATGGTCGCGACATTAGTTGCACTGAAAAGAAGGTCACGACAAGATCAAGCTGTCACGACATCAACTACACAGAAAGGAAGTCGCGACATCATACAAAGGGTCGCTGGCAACGCCAAGAGAAGGTCGCGATAACACCGGGTTGTCGCGACATCAGTGAATTAGCACTGAGGTCGCGACATCATTAAAATTAGCCGCACAATAGAAGCAAGTGAAATGTAGAGGTCGCAACATCATAAAGAGGTCGCGACATCCGCTGCAAAGACCAGAAGGTCGCGACAACATTGAGCTGTCGTGACATCAAATATAAAGAGGTAAGGTCGCGACATCAGTAAGCTGTCGCGACATCAGTTCCAAAGAGAAGAGGTCGCGACAAGATCAAGCTGTCTCGACATCAGTTCCACCAAAGACATGTCGCGACCAAACAAAGGCTTCTACGACAAATCGAGACAATGAGGTCGCGATAAAGCGAATTGATGTCGCGACATCAACAACCAACCGCCAAGAACTGTCCAAAAAAGAGGTGCACGAAATTCGGGCCCAACTAACCCTATAAATATGTAGCCGCGCATCGGCGAACGCAGCCTCTCGCGACTCAAAGAGAGATCCGGAGCGTCACAGGCTCCCGATTTTAATTTTCTTTTCTTTCTTTTTGTTTTTATTTTAGATTAGTTCGCATTTTTGTTTTAAATTCGATCTCGATCGTTAGTTGTTGAAGTTTTGAATGAACGATTTATATTTCTTCACCATCAGTTCGGGGTTGCTCACCTGCATAAATTCTTGGATTTCGAACTACCGCTTCCAATTTAGCGCTTGTTTTCTGATCACAGTTTCAATGTATGGTGTAATCCAAATGATTTAGAAACCCACTTTCCATTGAATGACTCTATCACGTAAAATTATCTTTCCCGCAAAATTTTATTCATTGATGTCGAATCTCAGCTTTGTAAATCTACTTGTCGGGTTTTGTTTATTTTGTGGAATTGATCCCAATATCGGCTCCTATAATTCGTGAACGGGATTGTTTCAAGCTCGATTTCCATGAGGCACTAGACACAGAGAAGGCATTCCTAAGAGTGATGAATACCGGAAGGTATGCGAACCTCGATATCGACGATCTAATGTGCCTGTGTAATTAAATCGATACATCCTCTTCTCACTAAATCAAGAAATGAGTTGATGGTTATGAATTTAAGCATGCGTAGAGACTACCAATTCGAATAGTGAACTCAATCCCGTGTTAGCAAGAATCTAATCAAGGAAAGGATAAGTTGTTTTACCTTGAGGATGAGAAATCAAGATAGTGTGTAAATCAGGCAATGACTATAATTTAGGAGCTCAGTTTACAAATCTGTGTCAGGTATGAAGTATTGAAAAAGGAAAATACCCAGAACAAGGCAGCCCAGATTAAAGGTAGTTATTTCAACCCAATCGCCTTCGAGAGAAACAAAGAAGGTGAGATGATGAATCCGCTGGCTCGAGAGATCCATTTGCACTTCATACCCTCGACTAGTTTTAAACTGTGGTACTAAAAATACTCCTAGATTTATAATACTTTTATTATATTCTGGATATGGGAATTGAGCCAAACTTGTGTTTTTCCGAAAATTGGTAAATTGACAAGTTATGAAATGATAAATTTAGTGAAACCCGAATTGTGTATGAGAACAAGGGCAATTGTCATTTAGCAAATAGATATGAATATGAAAATCATTAAGTGTAGAGATGGGCCACAATACAAATAAATGCTACAATTGCAAAATTAAAGAGATGAGGGCTAGTTGCAAATTAATGAAAAGTTGATATTATAATAATGTGGGAAACAAAAGCCAAATCATATTGGTTCCAAAGCTAGGGTTCACGTAGGAAGAGAAGGAGAGAGCCAAGAGAAGGAAGAGGAAGAGAAGGAAGAAGAAGGAGGAGGAGGAGAAGAAGATCAAGGTATGTATGTCTTAGGATCAAGTGTATTTTGGATCCCTAGGGCTTTGGTATGAGATTAGATGCTCTTTGGTTTAGGTTGTGTGCAAAGATCACACAAAACCTTTGAATTTTGGGGTTATGAGAGTAAAACCCCAATTGGTGGAAAATAACCATGGAATCATCACATTTATGTGGTTTTTGAGTAAAGACTGCGGACCTTAGGTAGTGTTCTTGATTTTCACCTAAGGTTTTGTGTTTTGAGGTTCCAAAGCACCAATTCAAACACAGGGAGCTTGTTTTGGATGGTTTCCATGATGTTTTCGGTGTGTTATGAATTATAGAAGTTGTATGGAGTGAATTGGCATCAAAAGGGAAAATAACAAAATTTGGGCAAATTTCGAAGGTGTACCAGTACATGAATGCGAGTGTACCGGTACACCCCACTGACAAAGTGTACCTAAGACATGAACAAAGGGTGTACCCCAGACACCCTCGCTCTTGCTCCTATTTCGACCGCTTTAGACAGCCATACCTCTGTTTCATTTTTATCCGATTTGAGGATCTATGGCTACGTAAAATAGACTTAAGGAGAACCAAAATAAACAATAGGTATCACTAAATTTGATCCTAAGTAGCCTAAAAATTACCCAAATTGGGGTCATGTGCAAGCCAAATTTGTTCCAAACTTTAACATAGAGTAACCGGTTGTTTCGATCGTATCTCTGAGTTTCGGTGCTTCAATCGGGTGGATTCCAGCTGGAAGAACCTTTAGCACCTTAGCTTTAAATGAGTACAAAGACCTAGAGTCAAAACATAGTTAAGACCCTCGAAAATGAGCAATACAAACTGTCCTCAGTGTAATTCCTGGTGTAGGAATTGATTAGTTGGCATGAAAATGCCATAACTTTAGTTAGATAATCCGATTGAAATGATTCCAATTCTGGAGTAAAGTAGACTCACAGAGGAACAAGAATGAGTCTAAGTAAAAGTACTGATATGCCGCCTCGAAGAAAGCTTCACAGCCGGGCGATATTCAAGTTTAGTATGATTATTTGCTAATCACTAAGAGTGAATAATTGTGATTTGACTAAAGGGTGAAGCCGATAACCTCGACCTTAGATTGATATCGAAAAGGAAACGGAATCGATAATTGGTTTGTTCTTCCGACTTATCCTTGATTCATATTTTAGTTACCACCAATTATGAATGAGTAAGATGAATCGAAAGGCATGAATCGCATATGAATGAGTATGTGATATAATTAATGTGATTTAGTATCTTGAAAAGATAATACTCTAAAAAAGGGAATATGAAATGTGATAATTGGAAAACCGAATGAAAATGAATGATAAAAAGGACGGATTCATCAAACGTAATCCGCTCGAATTGTAAACTAATGATATACCGACGAAACGCCGACGGATGCACCAAACGGCATTCAATTAAGGCACCCCGGAATTATCCACGTCCACCGCGGATGCACTCAATCGCGATCCGCCGCGATGGCGTATGGCATTGGAAGGCCAAGAAATGTCCCACTTGGCGATGCGCTAACGCATCCGCCGCGATGGCGTATGGCATTTAATTGATACTCGACGCGGCTCGGATGCACCAAATGGCATCCAGATGATGGAGACCGACAAGTGATAACACGTGTCGGATGCACCAAACGACATCCCATGATGGAGATAGGAATTTTAAAATGTATAAAACACATTACCGAATGATAAGGGCGAGATTCATCAAACGGAATCCGCCGTAAATTGTGAATCAAATAGTCATGAAATAAATTAATACTGATGAGTGCAACGAGATATTTTTTTTATGTATATGTCAATCTCTCATGAAATGATTCAGTATATCAAAGCATGAGTATATGTTGATATATTAGGCATAGCTTAATGATAATTCTTGCCGAGTTAAATTTATCACCACGTGAAATAGAATCAGAGGAACTACTTCAAGCACATGAAAAATGCTTAGCGTGTAGTTTTAACTATGCTGTGTATCGAAAAGCAAAGAGAAGGCGGCCAAGATCGTGCAACACAGAGTCATAAAGAGAGTACGGCGAGGCGTATAATTCGTAATTTTGGTATCATCTTTTGAACAAGTGGTGTTTGTAAACAAAAGCGATAAACCCCAAACTTGATTTCGTCTATCATCTTGAAAAGGGCATAGAATGTTTTCTTTGCAGTCGTATTTCGCACGTTACGTCTACCGACTGCTTTGAAATTGTAATGATTATGGCCTTGCCTAAAACTGAAACCGTCATAATCAAATGAATTAATAACATGCTTGAGCAAGAGCAAATGAAACGTGGAGTAACCCGCCCGGCCGGACCGGCCATTCGCTCGCCGGATTCGCCGCACATTTTTGAAAAAGAAAATTTAATAACACAGAAAATAAACATAAATAAAATAATAAACCGAAATTCCTGGTAATGGTTCGACTGCCATTCGGTCGGATCGCCTCTGGGGGTCGTTACATGTGGTTCATGAAGTAAAATTACAAGGTACCTAGCGGAAATCTCGATGTTCACAATAGCTTTATTTTCAATGTTCTTTATGTATAATCGGTTTCATTTAAATTTGTCATTTCATTATTTCAGATTCAATTCATTTGTTATTAATTCAATTCTTTAGTTTTGCCATTATTTTAAGGCTTTCAAAACTCCGATTCAAATTGTCTATCATAGTCCAAATAGTATAGAGCTTTCGAGGAAGCCAGTGGCATGATTGGAAAATTTCAGATCTCATGATCGATATCTGACTAAAATCCACTTTATTACTTGTTCGACCGCAGACTCTGCGTAATCAAGGATCAAAAACCAGGAAGAAATTTATCCAAATTAAGGAAACCATTTTTAATCAAGATAATTGCAAAGAAATATAATTAACAAGTTTCATGGCATTATCAGCCGATTGCCAATGGTCCTTGGTAATAGTGTCATAAATTTTGTATGTCTTTTGTCCAACGAACAAGTTTTTACGCCATGTCGGGGATTGAAAGAATTTAGGTAGATCAATATTCGTGAAAGAAGGAAATACTAATTGACATTTAAAAGAAAAAGAATGTAAAATAGTTTTTCGCTAAAGGGTTATTTTTGTAGCTGATTAACTTTAACAAGCCATATTGAAAATATTTTGCTCGCTCGACTAAATCCTCTATTAATGTGAGTATGTTTTTATTTCTCGTGAAGAACTTTAATGCATGGGAAATGTAACATTGAACTGATTCCAAAGAAACATCGAATTAGAGAGAACACTTTAAGCTGAGAAAAACGAAAAGGGCGTAGTAAAACCTCGCCATGGCATAAGTGAAAGGCAAGACCAGACTAAGACAAAAGAATATGCAGCCAAGTGCCCAATCGATACAATGGAGGACTTTTGGAGACCTATTATTCAGATGAATATCAAGAATCGGCGCCCCGCGCTGAGTAAATAACTTTGAACTAAGCCATCACCGACAGCAATGGTTCAAGAATACCGCTTTCACCTGGTCATCCCACGTTAAGACCCAAATGAGCACCGAAGGTTTCTCATGACAAACACGTTGAAGTTGAACGGGTGAGACCGAGGTCATAAAATTGCATTTGTTCCCATTTTCAAGAGACACAAAGCAGCCCACATGGTATGAATCTCTACCATACATGGTTCCGTTTGATACTGGGAGGAGCTTCAGAGAAGCCTACTTAGGTATTCTTCCCCATCACTCACCTCAGAGAAGGAGGGAGATAATTCGGTATTCCAAACAGGGGAAGATGAGAGCCTTTATGTAGCATGGGAGAGATTCAAAAGGTTGCTGAAAGCATGCCCAATGCATGGAATAGATCTTAAAGACGTATGGACATAGTGTATCATGCTCTGAATGATATATCTAAGGGCATTATTGATGCTTCATGCTGTGGAGCATTCAAACGTAAGAGTGCTAAAGAGGCAAGAGATCCGATCAGGACTGCAATAAAGAAAACTCCATCGAGTTTTCAAGAGTAATTGGCAGAGGGAAGAGGAGTCATGGAGCCAGCAAGATGACGCCCATGGAGGCAAAGATGCCATCATGCATAGAATGGACAAGCAAGAGTGAAGATGCACACGCTTCATGAAATAGAGCAAATAAAGGGAACTATCGAGAAGTGTCGATGTACCCACCGAAGAATCGGCTTTTATGATGCCGAGGAGGTTAAGTACTTAGAGCCAAGAAGCCAATATCACAAACCAAATCCTAACCGCCAAAGACACTATCCAAAGACCGGAACCATGAAAATTTTTCATGCTGAGGGGCCTCATAAGGCCTAAGGTAATGGATTTAATCTCAATAGTGGATATCAAGAATCACTCAAGGTTCCTACAAAGAAGAAGAAGGAGGTGAAAATAGAAACGAGTACCAGAGTCAGAGGAGAGCTCAACCATTTGAAGATCAAATGCTGCAATTCAGCGGAGCAACAAGAAGTCAAGAACCTCCATGAACAAGAGCTCAGAATCGAAGCCTCAAATACCAATTTCAAATTTTTCGAAAACCACTAATGCCTCCTCAAGAACCTCGAGAGACACAACAGGGCAACTCGCCCTAACCCCAGAAAAACCCGATGAAAGATGCTTTTCCCAAAGGACACGGTAAGAAGAATCCGAAGACCGATGGTCAGAAATTAAGTGGGAAAACTGAGGAAAAGATAGAAAGATGAAAGCAACAAGTGGAGATGAAGTGCTTCCAGATAATGCTGAAACACGTGAGAAGGAAAGAAAGTAGCAATCACTGTCAGAGAGTTAGAAGGAAGCAAGAAGAAACCCAAACAATCTGCTCATAGCCCCATTCACGTAGACTCCGTAGAAATCAAAGATAGAGGAACAAATGGTAAGGTTCTTGAAACCTTCGTAAGCCGGAGATCAGTATGCCTTTCACAGAAGTGGTGACTCAGATGCCACTTTATAAAAAATTTTTGAAAGACATACTGAGCAAAAAAAGAAAGATTGCTGAAGAAGGAATTGTGAACTTAACTGCAACTTGCAGTGCTGTGATCAAGAGAGACTTATCAGAAAAGATGAAGGATTCAGGAGCCTACCATTCCCCCGCACTATCGAGAGCGCCTGAGTTCAAAGCTCTCGTGAATCAAAGCGCATCAATTTAATGCCCTATTCACGCCAAGAAGGCTCAGGAGCTTACTCCCACTATTGTTGGCCCTCCAAATGGCGTGATGTAACCCCGCAAAACCTCGGGCGGAATCATAGAAGATGTAGCCGGTAAAGGTGGGAGATTTTCCGCAAATAATTTCATCATACCGGATATAATAAAGATTCAAGTCCCCGTCGCTGGAAAGCTTATCTCAGAATCGAGTAAATTTAATCGATATGTCGTATGGAATTTCACTCGCAGTGGCGACCGAGCCCGGCCCGACCTGGGCGATCCGAATCGAACCCCGGTCGCCTGTCAAAGTCATTAATCAAATCCCTTTAGTTATCGCTTTATTTAATTTTAGTTTTCAAAAGTGTCGACTCGGCTTTTGACTTAATCTTGGCCATAAGGATCCGTCGAGCCCTAAGCATCTCGACATTCAAGAGCAATGTGATTCGTGATTCAATATTACCGCCTCTACATATGACTATAGAAGTCGACATTCACGATGCATTCGGGCCAGAGAATCCCGCCCCGTTTGTCATTCAAAGAGCAAAATGTGATTTCCGCATTACAAATACGGTTACCTTCTGATATTAATCGCCAGTGAATTCGCCATGTTGGTCATTCAATAATACGCTTAAATCAATTTACTTTTATGCAATGAATTTGCTTGTAACTCAAATACATCGTGATACATGCATATTTGTCAAACATTTCAAATACTAATCATTCAAATCGATATATATGCATATTTCAAGAAATAAGAGAGCAATATGAGAATAAAGAGCTTGTGGTGAACAAATCCAGAATAAAGAACAAGTATAGAACAAACCAATTATCGATTCCGCTTTCTTTCTCGACATGTCAATCCTAGGTCAGGTTATCGCCTTCACCTCGCACCTAGTCAAATACAATTTATTCACTCTTGAAGTGATTAAGAAATAATCATACTAAACGAATATCGCCGAAAGTAAAGCGAAACTTTATGAGGCGAAGCAGGTACGCACGCTTTTGACTTAGTCTCATTCTTATTCCTCTAAGAGTCTACTTACTCATAAATTGGAATCATTTCAATCGGATTATCCTAATTAAAGTTATGGCATTTTCATGCCAATCTAATCAATTTACCGATTACTAATCGGGGACAGTTTGTATTGCCTATTTTCCGGGGTCTTAACTCATGTTTGACTCTAGGTCATTGTACTCTTTTAAAGCTAAGGTGCTAAGGGTTCTATTCCAACTGAATCACTCCAATTCAGAGCACCGAATCTGCCACCCAAAACAACCCGGACTACTCTATGTTCAAAGTCGAACCGCACTGGGTTTCGGGCATACGACCCCACTTTTGAGGAATTCTTTAGACCACTTAGGATCATAATTTGGCGATGCCTATTCTTTAATTTTGGTTCTCCTTGAAGTCTATTTTACGTAGCCACTTGAATCACTCAAATCGGATAAGAAATGAGCAAGTTATGGTCAAATACCTAAAACTCGAAGTCTAAACAAGAAACTGCAATCGGTGGTGTGCTCACCCCTAAAGTGTACCAAGACACTTTGCTTTCAGGGTGTACCTGACACTACTGTTCATGTACCGTACACCTTCCGAAAATTGCCCAGATTTTGTTATTTTTCCCACTTTTGATGTCAATTCACTCCATACAACTTCTATAATTCATAATACCTCAAAAACCAACTTGGAATTCATCTAAAAACAATTCCACAACACTTAAATTGGTGCTATGGAACCTCAAAACACAAAACCTTAGGTGAAATCCAAGAACACTACCTATGTCCACCAATTCTTATAAAAACCACACATAAATGTGATGATTCCATAGTTATTTTCTCCACCAATCGGGGGGGTTTTACTCTCATAACTCCCAATAATTCAAAGGTTTGTGTGATCTTACACAAAACCAGACCAAAGGAAAGATCTAATCTCCATACCAAAACCTTAGGATTCATATCAAAACCTAAAAATAAGGATTCCATACCTTGATCTTCTTCTCCTCTTCCTTCTTCTTCCTTTCTCTTCCTCCTCTTGCCTTCTCCTTCTCCTACGTATTGTTAGGCAAACTTTGAGACCAAATGGAATTTTGGTTTTATTTTTCTTCCTTTAAAATATCATCTTTTCATTAATTGCAAATTTAGTCCTCATCTCTTAAGATTTGCAAATCAACTTGTTTTATTTCTACTATGGCCCATCTCTACTCCTTTTATGATTTTTATCTCCCTTATGGCATTTACAATTTTGTCCTTGTTCTAGTGCCAAAATTTCCAGTTCACTAAATTTATCATTTCATAATCTGTCAATTTTACCAATTTTTTAAAAACACAAAAGTTTGCTTCACACTGATAGCTCAATATACACAACACTATTATGTGTTCCTAGTGGTATTTTGGGCTACACTCGCAGTTGGCAGAAGAGGTACTGACTTTAATTTAACTGTAGTTTGAGGAATTTAGACACAAAGGGAAGATATCAAGTCAATAGAAGATGATGTGGTGGTGTCAACACCTCACTTTTACTATGATTGTAATTCCTAACTTTCAATCAATGGTATTGAAGACAATTTCCAAAGATTCTCAAGGTTTTGATTCGCATTTTTGCACATCGCCTTTACATTCTATTGAAAAAGTGATGAGTCTTGAACAAATGGTTGAAAAAAGAGACAAAATGAAGAAAAAGAATTTTACCAGAAACCAATGAAGAAGGGGCTAGTTTTTAGCAGTTGCTAAGTCATTGTATGCTTTACCTTACGCTAAAGTAGGAAACCAATACTCGCTAGACTTAGTGATGCTGAGGAACAGAGGTTGCTGGAAATTTTAAGGAAGCATATAAGGAGTCTAGCTTATCATCCCTGCACTGAATGATAAAAGGTGATTTCCTAACAGTGGAGATTGGGGTAAGGATCTTGAAAGATCAGAAGTTCACAAAGAGTTGATCGGTCTTCCTGGCAAACTCTCATTTACTCATCAGCTTACAGGATCGCATTCAAAACTTCCCATTGAATGTCCTCGCCATGAGTTGTCTTTGCAAACCGTGTCATCTAAATCTAGAACTCGGAATACAAAGCTATAGCCATCAAGAAGCCGGAATCTTTGATTTTAAAACCTAAAGGAAGAGAGATTGCTCCAACCGAATCAAGAATCGAAATGAAGCCTACGACAATGCTAGAATATACAAGGACAAAAAAACAAAGAAATGGCATGATCGTGAGATTCAGAAAGAGTCAGCAGAGAACAGTGTTCTTCTTTTGACTCCAGATTGAAGTTATTTCCTGTGTGGAAGTTAAAATCCAAATGGAGATCGCGTGAGTGTCGTTAATTAAGATTCGAAATAAAGAATATTAAAGACCGATGTCGGGAAGAATTTAAAGTCAATGGACAAGATCAAGCATTATCAGTGCAGGAGGAAAGAAAGGAAGAACTCCAAATTGTTCATTAAGAGAGAGAATTAGAAATGCTGAAGTCCAAATATGACTCAAAACCTGATCGTACCATGGGGAAAACCACAAGGAGATTTCGCCATTTGTACTTCAATTTTTAGAATTCACCTTTGATTTTGTTTTTAGTTCTTATAATGATTAGTTAATACTTGAGAAGTTAATTTTGTTTAATTAAACTTTCTCGAAATTCTTCAGAGTGCTTGCAGAAATGGTCGCAAGAAGGAACGAACTCCAAGATAACTCCAAAGAATTCACAGAAGGAACGACTTAAAAGGGGAGTGTGTTCTCCCAAGATAAATGTGTTAAAATTTAGAATACATGTTTGAATTTGCTTATGCGAATGATTTAATTGAATGCCGAGAATTTTGCTAATTGGATAAATAGTGAAAAGTCAGTTCGTTCATTAAATTTGAGGCAATCGCAGGCTAGGTCGCCGATAAAAAACTATGTCAACAAACGGTCACGGAAGTTGATGTCGCCGACTCACCGTGATCGAGGAAGAGCAAGAATGAGGTCGCCACTCAAAAGGTACATGGCGTCGCGGACAGTAAAATAGAGGTCGCGATTAACATTCAATGACAAGAGCAGTCCAAGAGTGGTGAGGTCGCGACAACTTGATAATGTCATGATGCCCTGATGTCGCAAATTCGTGATGACTTATCCTCCCACAGATAAATTCATGTCGCGACATCAAAGAAAAAGTCATTACTTGGGTAATTTTTACTCAGTTCTAAATTTAACATTACGTTATCACAATAACAACAAAATTGAAGTCACATGTTTAAATAAATGAAATAATAAATAAATTTCAATCATAATTGAATTATAACTATTGAGAAGCTCCTTCCAATATCATTTTTTTCCTTGAAGCAAATTCAACTTTTCACCTTCGCGTATTCCCTAATTTTCAAATCTCACAAACCTTAGATTCGAACTTCTTCCTACCGACCTTCCACTCTTGGTAATGGTCGAACCTGTCCCAAATCCGAGTGAAACATGGAAGCGAGCACATGCTCAACCCGAAGGGGAGGTTCATCTGGAACCTATAGTGGAGAACAGGCCGTCTGAACAACCTGAAGTTCAACCAGTTGCAAGGCAGCAGAAGAGAAAGGGAAGGAGAGGCAAATAAGAAGAGAGGAGGATGACTTATCGTAAGAAGCTTACTCGTATGGAAGAAACACTATGAAAGGGATTTATAGGAGAAAGGATTCGCCATCTCATCTCCTGCTCAAAGAGTTGATAGAGCAAAGAGAATGGGGAAAATTCTGCAAACATCAAAAAACGGGTTATGCAGCAACAGGAGAGTATCCCACCCATTACCTGCTTTCCACATTACAAGCCCAAAGACTGACCGATCTCAAGGTCGGAATTTACCTACATTAGTGGAGATCAATATGAACAACAAGCGTATGGAATTGGAAACTATTCAAAGGATCAAACCGTGGAAGAGCCCATGGAGGTTATTAGTCACTCACTAAGAATCGGGAGGAAGAAGACTAACCTATTTACAGATCAATCGACTATACCGCTTATAAAACAAATTCAACAATTTAGTTATGTACACCGATTGAGTAGAAACTAACCTTTATCCGATCTGAAGCTAAATATACAATAAACGAATGTAATTTTAGTTTTTCAATTAAATTGGTTGCAAATCGCAAAACAGTAATAAAATGTCCTTTGCTCGGTGACAAACAAATCTTTTCTTTTCTTCGCTCGGCGACAAAGAAAATTTTGGGGAGCTGTGGAGTTTGATGAGCCTTAAAAGTCATCTATTTTCAGTCCATTTTTTTGATTTATTTTATTCTAAAAATGATTTATAAAAGTGTGAATACGGAATATTTCACCAAACCGTCGCAGGTGCCAGGAATTCAAAAGAAAGCGTAAATTGCAAAGGAGCGCTGTAATGTGGCTTACAGCATCGGAGTGTAATCAATAAGGAAATTGCGTAGAGAGGTGCAAAGGATTTAAAGGATTTGATGTCGAAGCCTTTACAACAATCGAACATATTATTAAGGTCAGAATTACAAAGCTCCGCCGCAGAAGCATAATCACATAAACGAAGCCGGGCGAAAGAAACTCAAAAGTCAAGCAACCGTGAATTGATGAAGAAGAAGACATGATGTCGCGATATCATTCAGAGGTCGCGATGCACTAAACTCGCGATGCTGGATGATGAGGAATGTTTGATACCAAAAGAAGTCGCGATGCAGATAAACACCGATCGAACATTTATGTTGCGAAGATCCGGATGCAAATAGCGAAGATCAACACTGAATCGTGGCGCCTTTACATCGCCTGTATGGTTCAAGGTCGCTACATCATCGCTTGAAGAGAGAAGGTCGCATATCATTCAAATGGTCGCGACATCGCTTGCATCAAAAGAATGCTGATTAAGATCGTTCGCCGCGACATCAACTACATTGGGAAGGAAGTCGCGATATCATACCGTCGCGATAACGCTTGTAAGAAGAAGGTCGCGATAACACCGCTGTCACATCAATTGCGGGGGAAGACTTTCGGGAGGTCGCGGCATCATTAAACGCCGCGATAAATGTAGCTAGTAGAAATGTGAGGTCGGCATCATAAAGAGGTCGCCACATCCGCAGCACCGTGGTCGCAACAACATCAGCCGCCGCGAACATCAAATACAAAGATAGCGCCGCTGACGCCGCGCAGTTCGTCGCACACCGCCCCAAAGAGAAGAGGTAGCGACAGATCAAGTCGTCGGCAATGCCTACCCAAAGCACATGTCGCGACTCAAACAGCGCCGCGACAAAGACTCGCGAGACAACATAGGTCGCGGATAAAGAATCGATGTCACTGACATCAACAACCGGGCTAAGAATCAAGTCCAAAAAGAGGTATCGGAAATTAGGGCCCAACCGTAACCCTATAAATATGTAGTCGCATCAAGGAACGCAAAATTTCGCGCATTTGGAAAGAGAGATCCTGGAGCTGTCAAGGCCCTCGTATTTTTAATTTTCTTTTCTTTGTTTTTATTTTAGATTAGTTCGTATTTTTAAATTCTGATCCGAACGTTAGTCATAAAGTTTTAGCCGAATGCGCATTTATATTTTCAAATTACTATCTGGCTGTTTGAATTCCGCATAAATTTTGGATTTCGAATCACTAGCCCGATTTACAAAGGGTTTTCGACGTTGAAGCCACATGGTGTGTAATCCAAAGGATTTAGAAACTCACTTCCATTGAAATGACTTATTGTCATAAATTATCTTTCCTCGTAATCTATTCATTGATCGAACTTCGCTTGTAAATCTACTTGCTAGTTTTGTTTATTTTGTGGAATTGATCCCAATATCGCCACCCATACCCATAACGGATCGCTTTCAAGTTCGATTTCGTGAGGCCCTCCGAAAGGGACAATACTGCAGAAGGCATTCCCGAGAGTGATGAACAATTTCGGAAGGTATGGTAACTGATTATTGACGATCTAATGTGTTCGTGTAATTAACTCCATACATCCTCTTCTCACTTGAAATCGAGAAATGAGTCGATGAAGTATCACCCTAAGCATGCGTGAGTCTCGCCCAATCTCGAATAGTGAATTCTAATCCCGTGTTACAATCTAATTCAAGGAAAGGATAAGTCTGCTTTAATTTTGAGGATGAGAAACCAAGATAGTGTAAATCAGGCAATGACTATAATTTAGAGCTCAGTTTATAAATCTGTGTTGTGGGTATGAAGTATTGAAAAGAAAATACCTGTAACAAGGCAAAACAGATAAAGGTGGTTATCTAAACCACTGTCTTCGAGAGAAACAGTGAAGGTGAGATGATGAACGGTGGGGTTTGGAGAGATCCAACTGCACTTTCATACTCCTTGGACTAGTTTTAAATCTGTGGTTCATGAAGTAAAAATTACGCTGGGTAATCAAGGGAATTGATATTTCACAACATCTTTATTTTCATGAATAAACTCCTTTATAGATAACCTGCTCGCCTAAATTTGTCATTTCATTATTTCAAAAAGATTCAATTCATTTGTTATTAATTCAATTCTTTTGGGCTATTATTTTAAGGCTTTCAAAACTGATTCAAATTGTCTATCATAGTCCAAATAGTATGTAGCTCGAAAGTATCCAGGTAGTTGATCAAAATTCGAGATCTCGATCGATATCCTGACTAAAATCCACTTTATTACTCGTTCGACCCGTACTGCGTAATCATGGATCAAAACCGTGAAGAAATTTATCCATTTTAAGGAAACCATTTTAATCGCATAATTGCAAAGAAATATAATTAACAAGTTTCATGGCATTATTGGCTAGGATTAGACAATAGTCCTTTGGTATAGTGTCATAAATTTATATGTCTTTTCGTCCAACGAACAGAATCGACTCTACCAAAGTCCATGTAACGGGATCTACCAATGACTCCCAACCAATTAAGGCTTAGGGCACTAAGTCATAAGTGATCTTCGACCACTAACTCTTCAAGTTTCATCCTGTACTTCAAATGATTTCGAGACTCCAAAGATCTAACTTGCTAAACCTCACCCATCCACCCATGTGAAGAGCACAAAGTCGTGTAAGGTGACTCCCCAACCGCTAGCTTTAGGGAACTAGGCTTGAAGACTTCGCCATACATACCCTTGACCGTGCTCCGGGTTTCAAGGTGGTAAAGCGCTAGTAATTTTCTTCTTTTTCTTTTTCTTTTTCTTTTTCTTTTTCTTTTTCTTTTTCTTTTTCTTTTCTTTTTATTTTTCTTTTCTTTTTATTTTTCTTTTTCTTTTCCACCTCTTTTTATTTTGGAAGACACATTGGCCTTCTTTTCATGGGGGTCCTTAACCTATTAAAGGCAGTCAACAAAACTAGGGTAGGTTTTGCAAAGTTTAGGTGGTTAGGCAGTTCTTCAGCCTATTATTGAAACCTAATTAGCACAGTGTGTGGTTAGCTAGAGGGAAGAAAAAAGGCCGAAAGGCTGAATTCTAATTAATCATCCACTCAACTAGGCATGAAATCAATCTAACATCAACAGAATTGGACAAAGTTTCAATTTTTCAAACTGCAGGCTAGGCAAAACACAAAAAAAAAAAAAAAGGGTGTAATTTTTGAAAACTGCAAGTGCAAGCTTTAAAGTGTGTATACAAAAGGAACTAACAGCTTCACAAACAAAACAAAAACTATACAAAAGGAAACTAAATAGCAAGTCATTAAACTTAACAAAATAGACTTGCTCAAAATGGAAACAAAGCACAAAATAAATGCCACTTCCTTCGCTAACTCTCCCCCCAACCAAATGTTACATCATCTCACATTAGGATTGATTGAAAGTTAGAGAAGGAAGTGCTATCTCCTTGATGAAATGTACTCTGTTTTTGGATAGAGACTTCGTAGCTTTTCACCTTACTCCTTATTCACACCGTCATTTCAAATGAACAAGTAGAGAAGAAAACAGAGGAAAAGTGACTAGTTGGAGACTTGAAAATTTCGCCTTATAAAAATTTCAAAAGTGTTCTTTCTGGCTGATTTAGATTCTACAATCTCTAAGCTTCCAATCCATCTAAACTACTCCAAACGGAGTTTGGATGAAAAAGTTATGGTACAAACAAAATTGGGCTGCAAAATTGGAGGAGGTAGCAAAAATTCGCAACCTGTGATTCGCAAATTGCGATCGCAAGTTGCAAAAATTTTTTTTTTTTTTTTTTATAAAAAATATTTTCAAAGACAATTTTTTTTTTAATAAATATATAAGATTAAATAATAATAATAATTTATTTTTTTATATAAAGAAATATATATATATATATATATATATATATATATATATATATATATATATATATATATATATATATATATATATCATAAAAGACAAAAACATAAACAGTGACAAAAAACAAACAAAACTGAAAAATATAGGTTGCGAATTTTCGCAACCTACGAAATTTTGCATGTTGCAAATTTTTGGTGCGAAATTTCTGGATTTTTGCTCCTGATGCAGAAACTAACCAACAACCTGCAAAAATAAACACAGTAAAAATATAAAAAAAAATATAGAAAAATGAAAAATAAGCCAAAAAACCAAAATTAAATTAAAATCGTGAGAACCCAAAGAGAAAAATTAAATAAATCAAATATAAAATAAAATAAAATAAAACAAGAAAAATCAAAACAAAAGATGGGGATACCAGCCTCCCAAACCGGCTTAGCCTCGAGGTCATTCGAACTAGAGGAGCTAGTGGAAATCACGAGGTCCGTGTGCTCCATGAAACCAACCAGCACTAATCCATCCATTTTCATGCCACGCAACACGAGCAACGCGCTGTAATGTTCGACATGTAGTGGCAAAGGTTTGAACAGAGACCACTAACTTCCTAAAGTTTTGTAGCACAAAGTGCTGGAGATGGGATATTTTGGCAAGAGGGGTGTTTCACGTGTTGCATGGGAAAAGTGTGTAGGTATGATGTGGAATATAAGTAATAAGCTGGGTTAGATATGGTATTAGGATCCAAATTTATGGGGATTGGTCAAGGATGTTTTTAGGGCTCTTCCCTGCTTCCTTTCCACTCCGCTTCCTCGCCGCAATGGGAGACCTTCATTTTGATGTTTACATTGTTCCTCCACTGTGGTGTCAATTAGGCACTCTTCTTCTGGACTCACTTCCTCTTAAAGAACATAAGGCCGACCGCGAGCCTTGAACGTGAGAACTCGCAGTCGCCAAATTTCTGCTCCATTTCACTTTTGAAGCCCATCTACTTTTGCTCGTAGAGTTTCACGCATGAATTCTTGATTTAATCAGGGCATTGAATGTCTTTCTCGCATTCCACAAAGCCACCCACTAGCTTGGTGAGGTTCAGATGGTCACTAACCTGAGAGGTCGATCGTGGGTGGTTGAGGCTGAGATGAAGAAGCATACTCTGGATGTGGAGGAGGTGCATATTGTATAGGTTCTGGTCCCCATGAGTGGTTTAGGTGGTTCCTCCAACTAGGGATGTAAAATTGGTTCTAGTTATGGTGAATTTGTCGAGGCACCACGTAGAGGGTGCACTCACCATGGAGTAGTTTCTATAGTCCTTCACGGACCTATATGTGCACTAGGTTTCCCTCCATTGGGTAATCGACCATGTCGCTTCTCCTCTAGGTGTTCCATTTGGTCTTATGTTTGTGATCATCAGAGCGGCGGCTTTACCTAATCGGAACATGCACTACTGAAAACAAGGGAATAATTAAGACAATAGGAGAAATGAATCTACTTTTTTTTTTTTTTTAATCCAAGTGGAAATGAAACTAAAAAAAAACTCGGATCGTAAAATACCAAAAGGATGATAAAGAGGGACTACTGTAACCTGTGATGATCATGTTCCACAATTTTGTCAAATACACTAAGGCACCATCCCCGGCAGCAACGCCATTTGATTCAAAGTAAACGTGAAGCTAGGCAGCTCCCAAACCAACAAAATTTATAACCTTAAACATTCTACTACTATAGCCTAGCTACTGCAGTATAGTGGCTCTAAGGTCAAACACAGGGATGGGTTTTTTTCGCACAAATGATTTGCAGTGAGATTAAAACTAGTGAATTCAAATTTAGATTTTAAGGTTTGGTAAAAACAGTGAGGTTTGGTAGGTTGCAAACTGAAAATAAAATAAGTAAAAATGTAAAATAGAATTCAAGTGTTGTCAAAAAATTCAGGGTTGAGCTTTAGGGCAATTGAGATTCTCCGTGTCCTTTCTCATTGGGAGGATGACCTTATAAGTCATCTCTCGGTTCCAGTTTCTTCATTTAACTGAAAATCAATCTCTAAATAAACATCCTTGAAAATAGGTATTTGCTTCCTATTGATGGTCTCGATAGTGAATAACATCACCTTGATTCACTCCTAAATGAAGCACAAATGAGTAATAATGAAGGTCATTGTATCTAACAATAAGCATACAATGAACCTTGGTAAGCTTACTAAGTAATCGACTACTGGCGTTGAACCAAAGGGATCGCATCAAAAATTTGAGAAAATAAAAAACATCCTTGAATCGTCAATAACCTATGATGATAACTAACTGATGTCAATGGATCTAGCAATAAGTATCCACGAACCCAAAAGCTTATCAAATACTTCTATCATTCAGAAAGCAACCTGAAGGGATTAAATGACAGCTTAAATGAAACCATAAATGCAGAAAATCACTTCCTCGTTAAAACATGGAAAACCTTAGTTTGCCTGCAGATCCCCCGCTCTAGTAGCCTTCCACTCATGGAAAAGGGGTTTAGCCACTCATCCTCTAAGTTGTCATCCTTGGAAGGTGTTTGGCTGCCCAGAAAGTGAGAGAAAATGGGAGAAAGTGAGAGAAAAGGAAAAGAGGCGGGAGAGCTGAAAGCTTCCCGCCAAAAAGAAAGTTTTTATTAATGAAAGAGATAGCTTTGTTATAGTGCTTGTCTGGGGATTTTATAGCCAAACCCCCTTTACAAAATACCACAAAAACCAAAAACAAAAGCTATTACAAGGGACAAATTTGGAAGAAACAAAAAAATGTAACAAAAAAGTCAAAAATGTCGAAAATCAGGAAAGGTGAACAGTGCAAGAGACATGAACAGTGGCAGCAGGAAAGGCTTTTCGTAGGATGCTGCGAAATTTTGTAGGTTGTGAAATTTTCGCAACCCTGCAAAATTCCTACAGTGCTCCAATTTCCTTGTATTTTCTACTCTTCTTTCCTTCCGTTTCTCGACCGCACGCCGAGTTCGACTCGAATTATTCGTGCTTTTGATCGACTCAATAATTTTAGCGAAGCTAAATAGCTGGTAAAAACTACAAAATTAACCACAAAATGCGATCGTGACTATAGCCGGACCTTAATGTGCCAATTGTTAATTACGCTGATTAGTACACAAACAATGCTCAAAACCTGCAATAAACAGGGCTCAAAATAGCACTTTTTGAGCACTAATCATACATAAAATATTAATAAGAATAGAGTTAAGAGTTCACTGAGTGAGACAACACTGGAACATACATCAATGAATAATTGTCAATTTCTGCATCATTGTCACACCCCGAATTCCACCGGTGTGATTTATGTTACTATTTTACCACCCAATTTTTTTTTTTCACAACTTGAGTCTAAACTCCACTTGGAGTAATCACTTGGAAACGTAAATAAAACACTACTCCAGGTCTCCAAACATACACACATATCGGTACAAAGTTAATTCCTCAATGTAAATTCTAAACTATACACTCTACATTCTGATCAAAATAACTTTCTTTACACAAAGTTCAAAAACTATGGCTAAGCACAAGCCAAATATACAATGATCCACATAACACTAAATATTCATCAAATGTATGCTCAACCACCAACAAGCTTAAGGTCACATACAAATCCTCCGATCCTCAAAACCCCGCAGTCCAACTTTCATGTCACGCAGCTGGTCCCGTGACCGCATTCAAGGTGGAGGCAAATAATGGGGGTGGAATTCGACAACTCGCAGGAATCCCATACCAAGCCATGCTCATAAAAAAAAAAAAAAAAAACATTTCAATTTATACATAATTCGAAAGATATCTCAAAAACAGAGCATTTTGATAAATAATAGGTTGATGATGGAACATTACGAATGCAATACTACCACCATCTCAAATCCCTCATCGCTGACTCTTTGGGCTTTCACCCGGACTAGCCGATCATCCCAAAACAACGACAAATTGATGGACTTACTACCCAGGATATGCCCACAATCTGTATATCTCGTGACCTTTCCGACTACAACCCGTGGACTAGTCATCGTCCCGTGTCCACTACATCAATCCGACTTCACACGTGGGCCCCACACCTGTCATGCTTTAAAAATAATTTCACAAAGCATTCAACCACATGGATATTTAAAAACATCATGTACCGCTTAATTCAAAGATTTGCTATATATAAAATATACATTTATATATCACTAGAAAATCACACAATAAAGCACGGAATGGTACAGACTCCCAACATCAACCACAGTACAAGCAGGAGAAGGTTATAAGATTCCCTAATTGATTCAAAAATCCACACAAGTTTGCCAAGGAAGTCAAAACCACAGCCTAATCTAAAGGATCTCAAGAATTAACAAGTCATAAGATTTCTTAGCCTCAAACAATCCAAGTTACATAAAATTACCCAATTGGTCTATTATTTCACCACTCGAATCCCATAGATTCTTATACCTCTAACATAAACCTTAATCCTCCAAGTGCACTCTCTTTTACACTTACTAAGATCAACATTTAACACCCCTTATTAGGGTAACACAAACAACACACACAACACTTGTACCCTTTTTCAGCCTATCTCAAGACCCCTCCTTTTTTTTTTTTTTTTTCAACTATAATTTTACCAGCCACATGTTTTTTGTTCTAATTGTGGTCTTCTCACCAAAAGTTCCCTATCTCTTAGCTTTCCACAACCTCTAAATCAGGTCATTCGGACTCTCAAAATCAAGAGTTATGGTTTTTACACTCTGACCTCCCGAGACTATTTCCCTAAGGACACCTGTTCTCTTCACCTCTTTACTTGACGAAATTATGGGTTCAAATGAGCCATAATTTGGCCATACTTTCATGAAGTTACTCCCCCTATGTGGCTACTTTGAGAAGGATTTTGAATCACTCCATTTGGATCAATATAACTCAACTTATGACTCAAAAACAGGAACTGCTCCAGAATAGGGGACAGAATCTGTACCTGACTTTCAACCTCAAATTCAAGGGTCTTATGGTAGGGTTTAGTTCTTAGTTGCTTCTTGACATTCGAAGGGCTAGGTCTTAGGCTTCTTCTCCAACTGGAATCATCCAGTTCAGAGTTCTTTAGGCCAACTTATGGCCAAAACACTGTCATGGGGTCAAGGGGAAAGCTGGACAACACCTCCCTTGGACACACACACACACACACATGCCATCTTCACAAAACCGGTCTTTTACAATTTAGGGTTCCACCAAACTCACCTTTCATCAAATCTAGGGTTAGGATGAAATCCCAACAAAACCCTAGAATATAACAAAAGTCCAATAGAAATACAACTAAGGTCTCAAAGATCATGTTTACATACCTTAGTGAACTTTTTCCACCAAAAACCAAGCTTCCTTCAGTTTTTCCTCCTTTCTAGCTTCTCTCTGTAACTTTCTCTCACTACCTAAAATTCCAGAATTTTCCACTTCCTAGCAAGAAGTTGGTCTAGCATCCAAAACCAAGAGGAATTGGTTTGCTTGGCACATGGCAAGCTCTTCTCATGCACTTGCCATGTGTCAAGAGCTCCTATCTTGCATATATGAGGTGTCATGCCCTCATGATGCCACATAGCTCACAAGGATACTGCGACTTAACCCCTCTCCACTAACAAGTTTTTTCAAAGTGGTCCTTCAAGACATACTTAATTGCTAAACCCTAACAAACTAATTAAACTTACCTTAATTGCATATTGACCCACATGCCATAAAAAATGCAATCTAACACACTTTGCTAATCCTCTTAATTAAACCAACCATTAAGATAAGTTAATTGTAACACCTTTAAATATACCCTAGCAAGCCGACATGTTTAGGGTATTTCACAACAGAATTTGAATGTTTCATGAGTTACAAGTAAATATGGAAACGAGAGACCCGGAAATTTACAAGAATTAAGGACAAAATTGTAAATTGTCTAAAAAAAGGGGCCTAAAAGATATGAATTGATGAGTTTGAGGCCAAAATGAAATAAAGGAAAGTTTATTTATAAATAGAATGAGTTACTGGCTGAAGCAAATAAAGAAAAGAACCCAAAATGGGTTTTGATGCAAGGCCAAACATGGCCTTAACAAAACCCATGGGATAAGTGAAGACCAAATTTAGCCCCAAAAGAGGGAGAATCGTAGAGAGGAGATAAGAGAAGGAGAGAAGAGAGAAGAAGAGAAGAGGAAGAGAAAAGAAGAGAAGCCACAAGCCAAGGTATGAAACTAACCTTGATTATGGATTCTATGAGATTATGTATGAATTTCCATGCTTGGTTGGTTAGTAGCTTGTCCCCAAACTTGGGGTTTTGCTAGGGTTTCATCTTAACCCAAAAATTATGGAAAGTAAGGTGGGTAGAACCCCATATGGCACAAGATAGTTATGGAATCCTTCCTTTGAGGATGGATTCATAGTTAATTGAGAGTAATTGAGTTAGGTTTAGAACAAACCCTAACTAATCATCATGTTTGGTTTGTATATGGGTCATAACCCATATTAGAATGATTTTGGAGGAATTCATGAAAGAAGTTTGAAGAAAGATATGTAATTGAAAGATGAATTGAATAGAAAAGAGATTCCAAGGTGAATTTGAAATGGTTTTGATGTGTGTTTGAAGTATAGAGTTGAATGGGGTAGCAAAGTATGGAAAAATGTGAGAAAAACACACATTCTGGGCATTTTCGGGTGAAGTGTACCGGTACACCCTGAGCCTGTACCGGTACACTTTGGGTTCTGGTCATTTTGGCCAACGTGTACCGGTACACGTTAGAGGTGTACCGGTACACCCTGTTCTGTTTTCCCAGTTTCGACCAATTTTTGTATTTTGGCCATAACTTACTCATTTCTTATCCGATTTGAGTGATTCAAGTGGCCAATTAAAATAGACTTCAAGGAGAACCAAAAATAAAGAATAGACATTGTCAAATTCTGACTCTAAGTGGCCCAAAAATTCACTCAAAGTGGGGCTATGTGTAATCCAATTCCTACATCAGTTTGAACATAGAGTAGTCCGAGTTGTTTCGGACGTATCTTGAGTTCCGGTACTCCGAATTGGGTGATTCCAGTTAGAATAGAACCCTTAGCACCTTAGATTTAAAGGAGTACAAAGATTCAGTGTCAAATATCGAGACAAGGCACTGGAAAATAAATATTTCACATTGTTCCTCGATAAAATCGGTAAACCGACTAGTTGGCATGAAAATGTCATAACTTGAGTTTGGATGATCCGATTGGAATGATTTCAATTCTACGCAAATAGATCTCATGGGGAGGGATTATAATACATGAATGATGTGTGAATACATAGGCATTATACTGTATAAGTGATATGAAATTCATATGTAATAGTAACATGAAAAATATAGGAAATGCAAAGTGCATAGCTGTGTTCATGAAACATAAATATGATATGGGATATGAAAACGAACTGAAACGTGACCATGAACATGAAATATAATATGTCATGAACACACAATGAAGCTAAGAATGTCCCTATTATAAGATAGTAAGTTACTGACCTCATATAATTGTAAAACTGCCTAAGACCAGTTATTAAATGACACAGCACTCCTGTCCTGATTAGTACTTCGGTACTCCTGATTAGTGCTCCGGTACTCCTGATTGGGCACTGCATCCTGATTAGTACTCCCAAGACACCTGATTAGTACTTTGAGATTCTGATTAGTGCTCCTAAGACTCGATTAGTACTTCAGACTCGACTAGTGCTCCGCACTCCCGATTAGTACTCGCATTCGACAGTGCCACTAAGACTCCCGTCCTAAGTGCCACGCACCCTGTCCCGATTAGTGCTACGGCACTTCCGTGATTGTATAGCATCTTCTGGTACTGCATTGTGGCCGCGGTCCTACTCATTCCGTAGACACGTCTAGGAAGTCAAACAGATATATGATAAGACTCTGAATAAAAAATAAGAGTAAGATCTGAATGTACCTATGTATAAGTTCTCAGAGTACCTACGGGTACTCAGATCCGAATAAGTTCTGTCTCCGATTAACTCCTCGTCTCCGATATAGTTCCTCAGAGTACCTACGCACCCTCAGATTCGATCAAGCTCGTGAGTACCTACGTACCCCGACCAATAAGTTCTCGTCTCAATTAAGTCCCGTCTCGATTAGTTCTCAGAGTACCTACGGGCACTCAGATCTGAACAAGTTCACCGACAAGTCCCGTCTCCACAGTTATGTAGTACCCACGGTACTCCCGTATCCAATAAGTTCCGCCTCCGACAACCCCGCTCCTTAATTTCTTAGGTTCTCAGAGTACCGCCGGGTACCCTGATTCAATAAGTTCCGTCTCCGATTAAGTCCTCGTCTCTCGCTTAAGTTCTCGTAGTACCTACGGGGTACTCCCGTATCCGATTAAGTTCTGTAGTACGACGGGTACTTACATTTCATCAAGTTCAGAGTACCTGGGGGTACTCCCGTATCTTATTGGGCTTTGTAAGACTAAGGTACTCCCGTGATCCGCAAATAAGTATAAGCAGGTAAGACCTACGAGTGCTCCCAGATCCGTAAGATAAGAGGTCCAAAAGAGCATCTATGGGTACTTTTGTACAAGTATAATGTTCAGAGTACTAGGTACTCCGCATCCGGGAACATTTAGAAATAAGCTCCGTATAAGATCCAAAGTACAAGGATATGCTCTGTAGTACAAGTATAAGATCCGAAAGCCTAGAATAAGTTCTGTAAAACAAGTATAAGATCCGTAAGACAAGTATATGTTCTGTAATACACGTATAAGATCTGAAATACCAGAATAAGTAGAGCAGCCTGTAGTACCTACTGTACTTCAGATTCGATTAAGCTCTCAGAGTGCCCTTACGGTACTTTCAGAGTATGGTCAAGTTCTCAGAGTACCTACGTGGTACTTCAGAATCGATTAATCTCTCAGAGTTCTACGAGTCTCGAATAAACATAAGTCCGTTGAGGCGATAAGTTCGAATAAGGAGGCCCCCAACTCCTAAGTGGAGTCCCGAATAAACATAAAGATGTTATAAGTATAAGCTCCGACATGATAAGATTCGTAGTTCCTAATACTGAGTCCTCGAATAAACATAAGTATGTTATAAGTATATAAGTTCGAATAGCATAAGATCTCGTGAGCTCCTACTTGAGTCCCGACAAACATAAGTCTGTTATAAGTATAAGTTCTGAATAAGGATAAGATCTGTAGCTCCTACGGGAGTCCCGAATAAACATAAGTTTGTTATAAGCATAAGTTCTGCATAAGAATAAGCTCTGTAACTCCTACGGGAGATCTGAATAAGCGTAAGCTTATTATAAGAAGAAGCACTCGTATAAGTTCATAATATAAATGCATGAAATTTATATTATTTGTTATTGTTTTATGTGTTAAATGTGTATATGCATAAGACATATGTTTCACTAAGCGTAAAGCTTAGCACGGGTTTTGAACCGTGTAGGTACGGGTAAGAAGACATCTCAAGACTTCCGTGATACAACCGCCAACACACTTGTAAGGGTTCACTACATGGGTTCCGTGTCTTCGATCTGTAAATGCAAAGTACGCTTTCTGTATTTGTAAATGACTCGGAGCAAATGTGTATAGATTTTTGAGGGACACTAATTCTGGTAGTTCTTTTGATATGTATATGATAATTTGATTCGCTTATAAGATGCGGATCAGGTAAAGAGTCTCAAGATATGGTCCTGACTCGAACTCGCCCGATCGCCAATCGGTCAACTGGAATCGGGCGTGATACACTAATCATAAAAAAATTAAAATATCATAGGGCATAAGTTGCATTTGCTCCCCAAAAATCCTTACCTGAATATAACAAAACATATATTAATATACCAGGTGTTACATTCCCTCCCACTTTCAGGAATTTCGTCCCCGAAATTAAACCGTACTAACCTGTGAAGAGTTCCGGATACTTCTTTACATCTGCTTCTAGCTCCCATGTAGCTTCCTCCACTCCATGGTGTTCCCACAACACTTTCACTGGGGGAATAACTTTGTTCCGCAACACGTGTTCCTGCACATCTAGAATCTCCCTTGGCCGCTCTTCATATTTCATATTTTCTTGCAAATTCAGCTCTTGCCAATCTAGTATGTGCGAAACATCTGGCTCATACTTCCGCAACAACGAAACGTGGAATACATCATGTATCCTAAACAACTGCGACGGAAGAGCTAACCGTGCTACCTCTCCACCTTGGAGAATCTCAACGACCATCGTACCCCAGGGCGCTTCCTTTTTACCAAAAACGAAATACTCCCTTGCGAGGCGACACTCTCAAAAACACATGGTCCTCAACCTGAAACTCTAAGGGTCTCCTCCTGTGGTCAGCATAACTTTTCTGCCTGCTTTGTGCTGCCAAGAGCCTGTCACGAATCACCCTATCTTCTCCGCTGCTTCCTCGCACCAACTCTGCACTCAATCAAAGTAGCCTCTCCCATTCAACACTGAAGACATAGGCGATCTGGCCTTCCATAAAGAGCTCATACAATGCCATCCACATCAAGCCCGGAAACTATTATTATACGCAAACTCAATCGAGGCAAATGTTCCATCCAACTCCCCCGAAGTCTAACACACATGCTCTAAGCATATCTTCTGAATCTGAATTCACTCTCTCGTGACGCCCGTCACCGAGGGTGAAATGTCAGACTAATCTCAACTCGCTCCCAAAGCTTGCAAAGATCGCCAGACCCGGACGTAAACCTCGAGTCCCTATCCGACACTAATGGAGAGAGGTACACCATGCAACCTCACTTCCCTCACATACAACTTGCTCAAAGTAAGAATAGCCGCTGGTCCTTATTGCTAAGAAATGTGTCGATGAATAACCGGTCAGCAACACCCAAATACCACCTTTACCTTGGTGAGTCTGGGGTAAACCCACAAAGTCCATCGTCACACATCCCATTTCCATTCCGCGGATCGTAACGGGCCGCAAATAACCCCGCTGGTCTCTAGTGCTCAACTTTCACTTGTCGCACGCCGCACACTCGAGACGAAACTCGCTACGCTCTCTTTCATCCCATGCCACCAAAATCGGGCGCCTGTCGTGGTATTATCTTTGTCTCACCAAATGTATCGTGGACCGAGAAGCGTATGAGCTCTCATCACCTCCCTCTCTCAACTCCGTGCATCATCCCAAGACAAACAACTGCTGAGGAAATAGATTCTCCATTTGAATGAATGCTCCACCCTTTAGGTGCATCACCAGCTACCACTTGCGAGCGTGTGCCCTCAAGCTTCTTATCACTCCTCTGAGCCTCGATGACTTTAAAACTCGTTATCGAGCTACCAATGTATAAAACATGCCTTAGGCCTATCCCCCCATCAAAGCACTGTGAACTCGCTTATGTAATCATACATCTTCCACTCATAAGCCATCAAACCCGAAAAGATGCTCCTTGATTTTCTACTCAAGTCATCAACGACCACATTTGCTTTACCCGGATGGTATTGCAAAGAAAAGTTAAAGTCTTCAAGTGTCTCCATCCACCTTCTCTGCCTGGCATTCAAATCTCTCTGCGTAAATATATACTTCAAACTCTTGTGATCAGAGAACACTTCCAAACTTTCACCATACAAGTAGTGCCGCCATAACTTTAAGGCAAACACTACCGCATCGCTTCTAAATCATGCGTGGGGTAATTCTCTTCATGTTTTCAATCGCTAGAGGCATGTGCAACCACTTCACTTTTTGCATAAGTACACACCCCAAGCCAACCCTTGAGGCATCACAGAAAACCGTGTACTTTTCCCCACTCACCGGAGTAATCAGCACCGGTGCTATAGTCAATCTCTTTTTCAGCTCCTGGAATGACTCCTCACACTTGTCATTCCAGTCAAAGCTCACTCCCTTGTGTGTCAGTCTAGTCATTGGACATGCAATCCTAGAGAAGTTCTCAATAACCTACGGTAATACAAATTTAATCCAAGAAAGTTGCGTGATCTCAAAGACACTCTTGGTCAAGCTCCCACCTCATCACTACCAACTCACGATCCACTGAAATACCTTCCTTAGACACCATGTGCCCTAGGAACTGGATTTCTTGTAATAAGAAATCACACTTCTTTAGTTTGGCATACAACCGATTCTCTCTCAGCACTGTAGAGCGCCTAATCGGCAAATGCCGCCATGTTCAGCTCGACCTTGGAATATATCAGATGTCGCCCACAAACACTACCACAACCGATCCAGAGCATGGGACGATATATCCTATTCATCATATCCATAAGGGGCGCTTGAAGTATTAGTCAATCCAAAAGGCATGGCAGAACTCGAAGTGTCCATACCGCGGCGAAGCGCTTCGATATCCGAAGTCCCGTGACTTTCAACTCGATGATACCTAGATCTAGATCAATCTTCGGAAGTAATAATCCCCCGCTCAATCGATCAAACAAATCCTCAATCTGAGGAAGGGGGTACTTGTTCTTCACCGTTACTCTATTTAACTTCCGGTGAATCCACACATAACCGTAGCCCACATAACCGTGAGCGCTCCGCCTTTCTTTCACTCTTAACAATACTAGAGCACCCTAAGGCGAGGTACTCGGCCTGATGAACCTCGACTCCCGCAATTTTGCAGCTTGTGGTGCTCACCCTTAAGCTCAACCGATTTCAACTAATGGAGCTATTGAACAGATCGTACCGATACAAATCGATGGAGAATTCCATCTCTACGGGAGTGTAACTCGTAACTCATCAGAAATACATCAAAGCAAAGTGACACACTTGTGGGATATTAGTCCACCTTTACCTTCCTTTACTCTCCCCCTCGCATAAGAAAATGAAGTGCCGCCCCCATTCTTTCAACCACTTTTCCCCATCTCTACCAACGATCGAAGCTCTTCCGACCACCCCCTAGATCCGCATGTGTTTCACACGTGACTCCACAACCAACTGGAAGGTCACCTTTCAAAACAAATCAAGACTGCATGATGGCTAACCAATCCATTCCCACAATCACGTCAAACACCACATATGTAGAGTACAAGTCAATCACGACTGTGATCCCCAACATTCAACACACAACCACTGCATCCCCACTTAGCTTCCATCATGCCACCCATAGGTGTCTTAACAAACAAAGGACAAGAGAGTGGTGCAATCTCTAAGTCCAAAATGGAAGCAAAAGAAGTAGACATAAATGAAGGGGATGCACCCGAATCAAACAACACATGTGCCCAAGTGCTATAACACAAAACCATACCTTCCACTAGCACATTAGGCCTGATCCCGGAATGCCAAATAAGACTCGCCTCGAGACCCTTGCCCGGGCAGATGCAGCCTTCCTTTCTTGGAATCTCCTATCTGAGGCTGCCCTCCCGATCACGCGAGGGGTTCATCGCGAAAATCAAGCCAGGAGGCTGGGTGTTCCGCTGTTGTAACTTAGGGCACCACCTCCTCGCGTCCTATCTCCACCACACTCATAACACGACGGCCCCATGTCCCCAATCGCGGCCCCACCGGGCTTGTCCTCATGGAACCGCCGTGACCATCGGTAATGACCCGCACTAAATAATACAAGTTTGAAATGGCGTTTGGACCAAGTTTGATTATGTTTGACCAAAGTTGACTAGGTTTGACCAACACTTGCGGGTTGACCAAAGCCACCCTTGCCAAGAAGGAATAATTTTGGTTGACTAAGGCACTATTTCGTAGGCCTCGCCGACATTTAGTTCAGACGGGCTAACGCCACAATCCGACTTACTAGATAAAAAGTTACCGCTTATTAGAAGTTCAATAGCAAGACTTATCGCTTGTCCAAATTGCCCCGATTTTTACCCGAAATCGACCTTCTAGACCCTATATAAACATAGTTTGGGATTCCAAATGAAACCCCTAGCCCCCAAGACACTTTATCCCAAAACCAGGTGGAGCTTCCAAACCGGACCGAGTCAGGGTTTGGACCACTTGCGCGGGAAGATTGAACCAACGTAGGCACCACCGGCCATCGTTATTGCACACGCGCTGACCAGCGAGGTGCGCCACCACCGACGATGCCGCCGCAAATTTCACGCCAACCGCGCCGACGCCGTGGGGATCGGCCGCTGGCGCGCCGCTGCGCCACCGTGGGTCAATGTAATTTTTGATTTTTCGCCATTTCCGCCAGATCAGGCCACCCCATACTCTTTCACCATTTTTGACCCTCTACTCATTTCCGTGGTCCTTTCTCCAGATTCATCACCGTTTGAAAGATACGACAAAAACAAATTCTACCGACTGTTGATCGAGTTTTCCGGCCACCACAGCAACCTTTGGACCAAGGTAGGGTACTGATGTGTTCCTGGTCTCTTGGTCATTGATATGTGGTTTGTAAATTTTGGATATTTGTTTGGTTAGGTTTCCATTTTAGGTTGTTTTTGCACACGAGAAGCTCCGATCGAATGGGGAGTACCAATTGGTCAAATTGGACAAAATTGAAGTTGGATTAGTGAAATTGATGCTTTGTGAATTATTGGATCGTTCACTCTCAGAAATTAGCTTCGGTGAAAAGCCCCACTTGGGTGACGGCCTATATAAAGAATAATCGTGTAATCGGGACTGCTGAGTCAAATTGGGATGGTTTCATAGTTCTAAAATTATTCTAAGGCCTTCGGGTATTCCACGTTGTTGGTCTGGGCTTATTGGAGCTCTAAATGGAAGTTTTATTTTATATTACAGCACTTACGTCAAGGACGACCCTCGTTGTGGAACAACAGGACTGAGCGTTTATAGTCAGTGAGTGGTTTATATGCTTTTAAATGATTTGGGGTATTATGTTGATATATCTATCAGATAAAATACTTACCTATATACCGCTTTTGATCGATGGTTGGTTGCATTCAAATACAGATTTTCTGCCAGATAAAACAAGTTATTATTTCATGTGAATTTTGTCAACATTTCAATTATTTGCAAGTTTTGGCTGTTCGCGATGAATCTGGTGGAAGCCTGGATATTTCGAGTACATGTGGGATTGAAGCAAACTATCTTGAAAACACATCATAAAAGAAAGGTGGATCTTCAAGATTCAGGACCTGACTCTAATACTCGCATTGTCGAAAGGTACTGTGAGAAAGGGAACTACATCAAGCTTACCACGTGACGCTGTGCCTACTCCTGAGGCTCAGATAGTGCCACGTGACGGCCAAGCATTTACCCTGGGAGGTTATCAGGTGCCACGTGATGGCCAAAGCCAGCATTCTGAGGTTTATTGCAACATCAGATGGCCCGCTCGCCCTGAGGTCGCGAGCTGGTACACGGATGGCCTGGTCTACCCGGAGGTTTGTTCAATGCTGGCCACGTACGGCCTGGCCCACTGGAGGCTTGTTAGTTCCACGTGATGGCCTGGTCTACCCTCGAGGTTTGTTAGTTGCCACGTGACGGCCTGCAACCACAAAGTTCATTAGTTGTCACTTGTGTCGTGAGGCCTGGCCACCGACTAGCTTATGGATGGGTATGTGGTATGGACATGTTGTTTACCTAAATATAGTATAACTATTTTAATACTATGATTTGGTGCATTTCAAAGTTATCTTATTACTTGATGGCTATACATGTTTCAGGCTTGCTTATGTCAGGTATAGTGCATATTATGGTTTTCTTAACAGGGAGCATGATTGCATATGTTGGACGTGTGGGGTAAAGTCATTTCAACTGGAAATGTTTCTAAACTAGGAACTTTACAAAGAGGAACGGAAGGTTCGAGAGAAGAACCACGCAAATATAAAAATGCTATTTTCCGTATAAATTATGCCACTCCACCGAGATTATTATCTCACATTATGGTTTTTAAACTGCTCCCAGTCCAGACAGATCAGAGAGGGGGCCTATTCACACATTTGACGTCGGCCTCCCCGCCTAATACCGCCGCACTCTATTGCATTTATCCATTTGTGTTTGATGTATCGACTTATTCACTTTAATAATGCCCCCTAAATCCACAATACTTTAGAATGCTCAATATCCTCGTATTGAACTTTATGAAACCTCATTTATAATTGTTATGTTTTATATACATGTATAATCGGGTATTAAATTAATACATGGTGTTACTCCTTCTTATATGGGTCCAATCGTATCTTCCTAGAGTATGGGATCTCACTAGGCTGACCACCCGAAATCCGGGAGTGTATCCTGCCAGTCCCTCGTCACCAGAATGTGAGCTCTAGGTTCCCGGATTCCTCGGGGTTGTACATTGTCAGGCAACTCATCTGTGTTGTTTTGTATACCTTCCAACCTTATCCTTGAAATTGATTATGTTCCATTTATTCTCGAATATAGTTCTTTCTTCCTGATGGCACTTAGAGGCTGCGTATAGACTCACAGAAGCTGACATTGCGTCACTCTTCAGAACTAATATCCTCGCCGGATTGATGACCTATTTGATCAAACTCTAGTGCAAGAGTGTTCTTTAAGATTGGCTTGAGGTCGTGGTACCATCACTCATGATTGTGGAGTCAAACATCTCAAAGACTCAAGCCAAGATCTAGATATGGGCGTTATGTAGTTTTTGTGGGATTTTTCTGACTCACCAATGCCCAGCAGCCTTCATGGATTTAATGAACCAGTCTTCCGGCCCATACTTAGATCGATTGTCATTGTCTTCATCGACGTATATCTAGTAATGAAGTGAGAGTTGAACATGAGAGACATTTGGGTTTGATGTTACAGATTTTAAGGCAATACCATTGAATGCCAAGTTCAAAGAAATGAGAATTGTCAATGAGTTGGTTTCGACATGTAGTTTCGATGGCATTTAGGTGGGATCTTCAAAGTAGAAGCAAAGGCAAATCGGGAGCAACCAACTACTAGTGACAGAGGTGCTGAGTTCCTAGATTTATGGGAATTACCGTAGGTTCATAGAAGGTTCTCAAAAAGTCAACAGACCACTTGTTGTTTGACTGTGTGAAAAGAGATCGAGCCAAAAAAGTAAAGGTCATGGTTTGATTCTTGTAAATTGTTCTTCTAGGTTTGCCAGGGAATTCTCCTAACCCTGTGATTTGAAGGATATGGAGGTAAGACCCTAATCCTTGGTTATTGTGTAAGGATTTGAGGGATTTGCATGTAGGATATGATTCATATTACTTCTTGCTGTGGATTTCATCCTAACTCTTAGATCAAGCTTAGTGGATGAGTTGGCAAAGCCCTAGATTCTTATTTAAGATGTGTTCGGAAGATGTTTCCTGGTCAATAGAGTGGCTTTGATGTGTGTTTGAGTATTGGGATTGATTTGGTTGGAAACTTATGGAAAGAGAGGGGAAAATCATAAATTCTGCATTTTTTTGTGAGCTGGATTTTTCAGTTATGGCAAGGTTAGTATTGCCATAACTTGATCATTTTTTGCCTAAACCGGTGATCCTGGGCTTGAAAAGAACCTCATAGCACTTTATCTTCTTCAAATGAGTAATATGGAGATAGAGTACAAGAGGTGATTTATGTTGAGTGCATTGTTTGTGTAAACTTAATAATGAGTGCTATGAATGTTGATCCTAGTAAGTAAAAGAGAGAGTGCACTTGGGATCAAGGTTTATGGTTGAAGTATAAGGGATATATGTGAGTCAAGTGTGGTGATAAAGCAATAGACCACTTCAGTAATTTTATGTGACACTAGACTGTGAGAGGCTAAGGAATCTTATAACTTGTTATTTGCGTAATTCTCAGTAGCCTCAAGCTTTCACTTCCTTGAGACTCATGACATTTGAATCTAAGGAAAGGATCTTATAGCCTTCTTCCGCTTTCAGACCGTGGTTTGATGTTGTGGAAATTCCTGCACTCATTCCGTGGCCTTGACCAGGTGAGGGTTCTGACTTATGTAGTGGACACCTGGATCTGATGACTAGTTCCTCGGGTCAGAGTCCCAAAGGTCACAGATATACGATGTGCATATTCCTCGGGTGGTAAGTCCCAAAAAGAATTTGTCAGCCGTTTAGGATGACTCCAGCTAGTCCCGGGTGAAAGCCTGCAAGAGTCACCGATGAGTGGTTGAGATGGTGGGTAGTATCGCATCTATGTGTTTCATTATCAACCTATTATCTCAGAAATGCTCAGTGTTTTGAGATATCTTGAATTATGTATAATTGGAATGTTTTATGAGCATGGCTTGTTGGGGGATTCACTACATCAGTCATCGAACTCATCCCCATTATTTCCTCCACCTTAGATTGCAGGTACGAGACCAAACAAGGAGCCATGAAAGTTGGACCTATAGGTTTTTGAGGATGGAGTGATTGTATGCCAACCTTAGCTTGTTAGTGGTCGATATACATTTTGATGAATATTTAGCACATGCGGATATTCGCACCGTATATCGACAACTAGTATCTTTTGTAGATCATTGTACATTTGGCTCAGGTAGGCCACTAGTTTTGGAACCTGTGTAACATTATTTTGATCATGTAAGTGTATACTTTGGTACATCGAGAATCAACTCCTTAATTTATATGTGTGTAGGTTTCGAGACCCTATAGAAGTGTTTTATTTCAAGGCTCCTGTGTGATTACTTCAAGTGGGAACTTAGGCTCGAAGGTAAAATAGTAACATGCTAAACCACATCGTGATTTCCTGTGTGACAAGCTCCAGATCACTAAAGCAGATTGAGATGTCACCATACGAGAGAAAGATAATGGGAAAACCACTCGCACTCCATTATGTCGAATGAAACCGGTAAAAGGAAATTACTAGGTCTTGAGATTGTGCAAACGACGGACAAGGTCATGTTATACGCGCTGTGTCGAAGCAAAGATAGTAAAGGAGCTTAAGCGGACAAGCATAGAAAGGATCTTGAGTTTGAGGTCGAGGATCGAGTATTTTTAAACCCCTCCTCGAAGGGTGTGGTACGCCTGGGGAAAGCCGAGAGAGCCAAACTCGCTACATCACCTTTGAGATTGTTGAGAGGATAGGTCCAGCGGGCTTCATAGATTTGACTTGGCCAGAGAATTCGTCCATAATGTGTTCCACATCTCATGCTACACAAGTATATTCCGCATCCTCACACATGTGTCGAGACACCGAGATTGAGCCGAGGGATGACTCATCCTGCGAGGAGCAAATGCAAGTGCATTCCGGGTAGAGAAGAGAAGGAGTCGCAACAAGACACAATATCCTTAGTGAAAGTCCTTTGAGAAACCACATAGGCCTAAGAAGCGAATGGGAGCCAAGTGCATCAAAGCAGCCGCATCTCATCTCTTCATGACATAGGTACGAATTTCAGGACGAAATTTTCTTAAGTGGGGGTAGATTGTAACAGAGACCCGTACACTAAAATAATACAAGGTTTGAAATGCTTTTCACAGTTTGATTATGTTTTGACCAAAAGTTGATAGGTTTGACCCAACACTTAGTGGGTTGACCAAAGTTGACTTTTTGAAGGAATAATTTTTGGTTGACTAAGGCACGTTTCGTAGGCCTGGTCGATCTGAGTTCATAGACGGCGGAGCGTCTATCAAACTTACGGATAAAAAGTTAAGCTATTAAGTTGATGTTAGCACTTTATCGGTGTCAGTGCATGCGGGATTTTTGCAAATCGACCCTAGACCTAAACATAGTTTGGATTCCAATTGAAACCTACAGCCCCCGAGACACTTTTTGAGCTCAAAACCCTAGGAAGGAGCTCTCAATGGGACCCGAGTTGGGTCGTACGACCACTGCGTAGGTGGAAGATTGAACCAAGCGAGGCGCACGCTTCTTGTTTACTGTACCGCGCTGGACCATGGTCTTCCCTACCAGGACGATCTGTAGTAAATTCCACGATAACCGCTTATTGGGCCAGCGCCCGGGATCGGGCGGCGAAGCGGCGACCTACCAAATCGTCACGGGTTCTTGGTTACCGGCCATTTCGACCGGTCAGGCCACCAGCAGCTCCTTTCACCATTTTGCGGACCCTCGAACTCATTTCCGTGGTCCTTTTCTCCAGATTCATCACCGTTTGAAAGATATGACAAAAACAAATTCGGCCGACTGTTGGATCGAGTTTTCCGGCCACCACAGCAACCTTTGGACCAAGGTGAGAGTACTGATGTGTTCCTGGTCTCTTAGGCTTTCCATTGATATGTGGTTTGTAAATTTTGGACATCGTTTGGTTAGGTTTCCATTTTTAGGTTGTTTGGGTAATTAAGGAAATTACAGACTGAAATAGAGTACCAATTGGTCAAATTGGACAAAATTGAAGTTGGATTAGGTAAGTGGATGTTTTTAGGAATTATTGAATGATTCCGATTTAGAAATTAGCTCGGGTGAAAAGCGATTTTGGGTATCGGCACTTATAAGGTGCGTTGTGTAATTAGCCGAGTCTTGAAGTGGGATGGTTTCATAGTTCTAAAAAAATTATTCCTAAAGGCAGCGAGTGCTGATGTTGTTGGTTCAGTTATTGGAGCTAAATGGTGTTTATTTATATTACGGGGCACTACAGTGGTAGGTGGGGGCGACCTGAGAAACGGGAGCGCGTTTATAGTGCAATGATGGTTTATATGCTTTTAAATGATTTGGAAATTATTATGTTGATATATCTATTGTGATAAAATACTTTACCTATATCTTTGTTTTGATCGGATGGTTGGTTGCATTCAAACATGATTTTTTCGGTTTCGTATAAAACAAGTTATTTCATGTAATTTTGTCGATATTTCAATTATTATTTTGCAAGTTTCTTTGTATTTCGTCGAATGAATTGGTGGTGTTTGGATATTTTGTTACATGGATTGAAGTTTGTAAACTATCTTGAAAATTATTGTTAAAAGAAGGTGGATCTTGAGATTTTGTGGGTGACTCTGTCACGGTATTGTTGGAAGGTACTTGTGAGAAGGGAGCGGTTATATTGGTTACCACGCGTGATGTGGTGCAGGTTTATTAGTTTCCGCGTGATGGCGGGTTGCGGAGGATTATTAGAAGGACCGCGTGATGGACGGAGTTCACTCGGGGTTTGTTAGTGCCCGCGTATTGGCGAGGTTTTCCGGAGGTTTGATAAGTGCCGTGATGGCCAAGTTTACGAGGTTATTTAGGTGCCGCGTAGTGGCCAGGTTTTGGAGTTTATTAGGTGCCCGCGTGATGGCGGGCTTGCGGGTTTATTAGTGCCGCGTGATGGCGGGTCTGCAGGTTTGTTAGTTGCCCGCGTGATGGCGGGGTCTACTTGGAGTTTGTTAGTTCCGCGTGATGGCGAATGCACGGAGTTTGACTAGTTGCCCGCGTGATGGCGGGTGTAACCCACCGGGTTCACCGTGGTTGGTGTCGTGGTCGACTTCAAACGGTTTATGATGGGTATGTGGTATGGACATATTTGTTTCTCTAAATATAGTATAACTATTTTAATACTCATGATTTGGTGCATTTCAAAGTTATCTTATTACCCGATGGTATACATGTTTATTAGCGAACTATGTTGTGTCTGGTGCATATTATGGTTTAACATTGTGGAGCATGATTTGCATATGTTGGACAGTAGGGTAAAAGTTAGGTTTTGTGAAATGTTTCTAAACGGGAACTTTACAAAGGTGAGCGAGTTTTGAGAGAAGAACCATTGCAAAATATAAATATTTATTTTCCATTATAAATTATGCCACTCACTGAGATTATTATCTCACGTATGGTTTAAATCTGTTCACTGAGTCAGACGGTCGGTAGGGCCCTGTCGCGCCCGGTTGGCGTCGCTCTCCATGTTGTGCGCCTCTATTACATTTATCCATTTGTGTTTGATGTGTGGACTTATTCATTTCTACTTATGCACTAAATCGCGATACTCTTGAATTCTCTGAATATCCATTGAACTTTTTATGAGCTGTTTACTTATAATTTGTTAACGGGTTTTTATATATATACATGTATAATTGGGTATTAAATTAATACATGGTGTTACTCCCCTTCCTTATGGTGGGGTTCCGTATCTTCCCTAAATTATCTGATTACTGGGACTTCACTAAATGGGACTCACCGAAATCAGGGAGTGTATCCCGGTCGGATCTGTCACCATTCATCTTTGGGCGCTTAGCCCTCTTATCCCCTTGACACAAGTCACCTTTGGAATTCTTGTTTCTTTCATACATGCCTCAAATTTTGCTCCCTCTCATGAATAATCGGGGCTGGGCCACCACCTCACTCTCAGTTCAAAGCAGCAGAGAAAGGAGCCACGAGGCAGAGATGTCGACCTCGAGCCCTCTGAAATTGTTCGGCTCTCTTGCTTGCTTGCTTATCTTGTGCATACCCAGATATGATGGCGGGAGGCATACTCGGCTATCGTTATAGCCCCCTGCTGCAGGTGCACAAACTCTGATCTCTTATGTCTCCTCATGGCCTCAGGAAAGTACTTGGCCGAGGTAACTCTGGGCCGAGTCCACCTAGTGTGGCACATCTGTAGGTGTTCTTAACTCATATCCTGACATGACCTCGTCCCCCGACCTTGGGAGCTAGAGAAACTCTCTGCTCCTCATGGACTTCCAAGACATCAGAATCTTCTTCTTCCTTTGTAATGCTCTAGCCTCAAGGAAATTGACACCACCGAAACATTGGGAATAAGTGCCTTAAATCCTTGATCAACGCCGCGATATCTTCTTGAGAATGACCCTCGGAGTAACGCCACGCTCTCCGACCCCATCCTCTTTGAAGCTGGTAGAAGAGAGGATCTCACATTTGTCGAGATATTGCTATGTAAATCCACTCCCTTCTTCCCTCTATTCATTGTCTATATAACAGAATGAACCATTCGGTTATCCACGATGTCATGAGTGAAAGAACCATTTATGCTTTGAGGATTCTCGACATCGATTCATTATAGCTATGCAATCTTACCGCTATTGACATAAGCCTTGCCTTACACGATTCACAACAATTGCATGGTATAGAATCATTACACCTGGCAATACTATGGCAAAATCCATACAAGCATTATAATATCTAAACTCTATTATATCATGCTACTGATCACATAAACATGTTATCTCACATAATCTGGTGCGAAACATGTTATCATAAAATACCCTTCACTAGGCATCCCTTTTGCTAGGAAGCCTTATGCCATGCCATGTATGAAAATCATATCATCACCCAACAGCACAATCCTAACATTAAAAACCAAAGCTCTCATTATCATAGCTTAAAGTCTGCCTAGGAATCCTATGTGTACCTATTGAATTTTCCTTTAATCTCCGCAGTTTATCATAGCTCGTACCAACTTGTCACTGAATTCCAAGTTGTGATTTTATGTTACTATTTACCACCCGATTTTTTTCACAACGAGTCTAAACTCAGTGGAGTAATCACTTGGAAGCGTAAATGAAACCTTCTCAGGTCTCGAACATACCATATCGGTCGCAAGTTAATTCCTCGATGTACTTGTATACACTTACACTTGAGTGTCAAAATACTTTTTAAAGTTCCAAACCTAGTGGCTACACAGGCTTCAAATATACAATGATCCCTTACTAAATATTCATCAAAATGTAGCTGCTCCAACCACCAATAATTGGATGACGACTTATCTGAAACGCTGGGGTCTGGAAGCTTTGTACCTTTGATTATTTTGCATCTAAGGTGGAGAAATAATGAAATTGAGTTAGACAACTCGATGGTAGATCCAGCCAACAAGCCAATACTCATAGACCAATTTCAATTTATACATAATTAAAAGATATCTCAAACATGAGCATTTTACAAATAATAGGTTGATGATGGAAACCACATGAAAGCAATACCTATAATACAGCCCCTCATCGGTGACTCTTTTGGGCACCACGGACTAAACAGATCATCGAACAACGACAAATTGCTGGGACTTACCACGGGATATACTTATCCCGTAATATGACAAATTGATGCAGGACACCACCGGGGATATGCCCACGTCAGGTATATCGCGACCGCCTTTAAGGATTCTGACCGGGGACTAGTCATCGTCCGTGTCCTACAATCATCCGGATCTCCACCTGATCTCATACCCATGTCATGATTTAAAATAATTTCACAAGCATTCAACCATGGATGTTAAAACATCCTTGCCAGTTAAATTCAAGATTTCCATATATATAAAAATATACATTTTATATATCATTAGAAAATCTACCAGTCAACCTTGAGCAGTGCAAGAATTCCCGACGTAAAACCACGGTACAAGCGGAGAAGGTAATAAGATTCCCTACCTTCCTTGGATTCAAAGGAAATCCACAGTCTCCCGAGGAAGTCAAACCACAGCAGCTTCTCGGATGCGCAAATAATGTAGTCATAAGATTTCTTGGCCTCGAAGCAATCTAAGGGTTACATAAAATTGCAATTGGTCTGTACTACTTCACCACTCGAATCCCACAGATTCTTATACCTCTAACATAAACCTTAATCCTCCAAGTGCACTCTCTTTTACACTTACTAAGATCAACATTTAACACCCCTTATTAGGGTAAACAAACAGCACACACAACACTTGTACCCTTTTATTATATCTCAGGGCCCCTCCTTTTTTCTCAACTATAATTTTTTACCAGCCATACATGTTTTGTTCACTGTGGTCTTCTGGCCAATTCCCCCTATCTTAAGATTTCCACAGCCTCTTAAATCAGGTCATTAGGACCTCAAAATCAAGAGTTATGGTTTTTACACTCGACCTCGAGACTCTTCCCTAAGGACCAGTCTGTACCTCTCTTCACCCTTACTTTGTGAGAGTATGGGTTCAAATGAGCCATAATTTTGCCATACCTTCATGAAGTTACTCCCCCTATGTGGCTACTTTGAGAAGGATTTTGAATCACTCCATTTGGATTAATATAACTCAACTTATGACTCAAAAACATGAATTGCTCAGGTAGGGACGAATCGTACCTGACTTTCAACCTCAAATTCAAAGGGTCTTATAAGGCTGGGTTTAGTTCTTGGTTGCTTCTTGACATTCGAGGAGCTAGGTCTTGGGCTTCTTCAACAAATCATCCAGTTCAGGTTCTTTAGGTAACATGGCCAAAAACACTCTCTCATGGGGTCAAGGGAAAATGGAATGACACCTCATGGACACACACACATGCCATCTTACAAAACCCGGTCTTTTACAATTTAGGGTTCCACCAAACTCACCTTTCTGTCAAATCTAGGGTTAGGATGGAAATCAGCAAAACCCTGAATATAACAAAGTCCAATAAATACAACTAAGGCCTCAAGATCATGTTTACATACCTTAGTGAACTTTTCCACCAACCAAGCTTTCCTTGAGCCTTTTCTCCTCCTTCTCTCTGCGCTACCTCTAGGGCTCTCTCTACCGCTTACCTAAAATTCCAGATTTTCCACTTCCTGTAAGAAGTTGGTCTAGCATCCAAAGCAAGAGGAATTGGTTTGCTTGGCACATAACAAGCTCTTCTCATGCACTTGCCGTAATGAAGCTCCTATCTTATATGAGGTGTCATGCCCTCATGATGCACATAGCTCACGAGATATTGCACTTTAGTCCCTCTCCACTATAGGGTTTTTCAAAGTGGTCCTTCCAAGACTTATACTTAATTCAAACCCTAACAAAACCACTAAACACCTAATTTACTGAATTGACCCACATGTATAAAAATGCAATCTAACACACTTTGCCTAATCCTCTAATTAAACCGACCATAGATGGCTAATCATAAAATTTAAAATATCATAGGGCAGAAATTTGTTGCTCCCAATCCTTACCTGAATATAACAAAACATATATTAATATACCAGGTGTTACAATCATTTTGAATCTTAGCTAAGCCATAAGTTTGAAAGTTGAATTTGTCAAAGATGCATTGTGGTATAGTTTGGATTTCTCCCTCAACCATACCTTTATTTAATTAAATTCATGTTCATTTTAAAACATGAATCTAATCTTCTGTAGATATAATCTTCTTTCTAAGATTTGAGTATTTTTCCTTTTAGTAATTCATACCAGATCTCTTGGGTGAAAATTCTTGCACCTATAGACAGGATATTGCAAGCCTTCTCCAATTTAGATGGTACCTCATCCTTCAATACTGATAAAATTCTCCATTTCCTTGATTAGATCCTTGCTAACACGGGATCAGAATCCATTCATCAAAGAGGGGAGAAACCTCTGAGTGATTAAACTGATATTTCCGCAAACTGTCGTCAGAGCCATGAGTAGGATTGTTTATGCGGGTAATGCTCAAGTTCATTAGTTCCAAGTATTAGTCTACCATACCCATAAAGGTCTCTACCCTTAGGATTCTCTGCATTGTCTACGTAGGGCATCTAGAAATCAAAGCAAGATACAATACTTTTGCTTGGAATTTTACGGTACTAGAGCTGGGAACAATTAAGTTCAGAAATAATACCAATCCAAATAAATTCAAGAATTCACTAAGGCGTTTTTCCTTTGTGTGTGAGAAAATAACGATCATATCGACCATTTCAAAGGAGCTCAGCCTTCAAAGCTGGTTCACTCATGTCGATGACTAACTTGATAAAAAAATCGAAAGTGTAAACGGCCGGAAATAAATGAAATCATAGATTTTCCAAGCACATTTTATTAAAAGCGATGGCAGAGAAAATTTAACAAGGGGTCAAACTCAAAGCTGCCTTCTAGTTCATTACTCAACTGCGGAAAATCAAAAACTAACTAAAAACTACGCTCAAACTAAATCTACAAAAAAGGAAATAAAAGAAAAAATAAAAGAAAAATAATATACAAAGTGTCTTCGACCACCCAGAAGTCTTTGATTTGTGGAAACTGCGCGCAGTGCCCTATATGCATATATTTATAGACTTTCCAATGTTGGGCCGCACTTGAGGCAATGTTCTGTGGATCCCGATTTTTCCCAAATTGGTTTCTACCCTTGCCAGCGAGTCTTAGGTCTTTATTGCTAACCTGCCGCCTTTTGTGGTTTCTGCCATGGTACTATTCTCGGCTTTTTCTTTAGATTGTATCGCAGGACTTTTATAATCGCGACAAGCATTTCTCTTCAGCACTCTATTACGACAAAGTTTCTATGTCACGTAGGACTTCTTTGATTCCTGAACAGGTACATGTCCATTAAAGTGCTATGCTTTTTCCTTGTCGCTTGCTAAGTTGTTTATTGGGACATAGAAATCTTTATTGCGATGAAGCAATTAGCTAATCTTAGTTCCTCATACACCATTTATCGCCATTGACTAAATTTTCTTTGTGCGACCAATTCTCATTCCCATAGCTTTTATTATCGTGGCAGAAAACTTCTTAAACCGCCCAGAGGGTGCTTCACCTTCAAATTCTTACTCATCTTAACATATGAATTTCTTTGTCTCTTTTCCTCTTTAAACCTCTTGAATTTCTTGCTTCGCGACAGATAATTCCCTCCCTAAGTATTTTGTTTGTCATGACAAAAATAATCTTTGTGCGATAGATGTTCTTACTCTTTGTTGTAATTCTAAATGTAATGTCGCGACGAGTTTCTTTGTTCGATAAATTCTTCCTTGAAATGGAGTTGACCAAAACATGTATAGATCAAAATTTTGTCACTCTTACCAAAGGAATTTTACCTAATCCCCAATAAAGGCACCAAAAACTTGTTTAGACCAAATAGAACTTGTATGCTCATAATAAAAATGGAATTTTCAATTAATTTATTAAAGATTTCGTTTGGTCATAATACTGCAAGTGCATAAGTCGTACAAGTAATACAAGAAGACCTATAAGTTCAGATATCGTTCCCACATAAATTGAAGATAATTTAAAGTTCAAACTACCAAACCTCTTTAAGTTCCACACTAATATTTGAACTTCCATTTCATAAAATTTTATTAACCTAACTAAGAATTCCACTATGCGAATTTCATCTACTAATAAAGAAAATTTTAAAATCCTAGACCTATTGGACTGAACCGATTATTAAGATGAACATTTTTGGGATTTCAACTGCGTGAAAATTATCAATTCTCAACATAAACTAATTCTATTCTATCATAGATTGGAATGCGAGATTTGTCAAAGAGGCAAGGTAGTATAGTTTTGATTTCTCCCTTAACCATACATTTAACTGATTACAGACTCATGTTCATTTCTGAAACATGTTTCTAATCAATTACTTGTAATCAGAATTTTTTTACAAGATTTAGATATTTTTATTTTCCAATACTTTATACCCATTTCTTATGACTGTAGATTTCTTGCTTCCCAAGACAGGGCCATTGCAAGATTTCTACAAAATGAATAAATGTCTCATCATGAGAGATCTCTTACAGAGTTATCCCTTTCATGATTAAATCTAAAGCTGCCACGGGATCAAGATCATTCCTCGAGACGAGGAAGTCTTTAATTAATTGGGTGATGCGAATCACTAAATTAATTCTCAAGCCATAGAGTAATTTATGATTTATCTAAGTAATCCTCTGAGCTCATTAGTTCTTCAATATTAGTCTAGCACTTTAAGTAATGCATCCATGCTCTCTCGGAATCTCCATCTCTGTGTCCTCGAGGAGGACCTTCACAGGAAATCAAAGCCGGAACATTAAAATAAACTCAAATTCTCAATCCAAGAAATCTCTTTCTAAATTGTCTGGAAAAGACCATAATTAACATCAAATCTTTCCCCACTTGGATTGCGTTACGGCTTGAATCCGGTTCTGCTGAAATAAGGAATTTCCAATAGCGTAATCAAGCTGAAAGAAATGGAATCTAGCTTTTATACGGACTTCATTAGATTAAGCGATGTCGAATTGATCTTCCACAATTTAATTCAACTTCTAAACTTATGAAAATTCACTATTTAGTCCGGTAAACTAATTGAAATTTCACAGCTAAATCTAATTGAAGAAAATAAAAAGAAAATAAAATAAAAATATAATACAAAAAGAAGTCCTCAGCTCCCCCAAGTACTCTAGTTTTCCACCGGTAGTGCCTCACTTTCCTCAATTGTTTCTATTTATGAGCCCTAGAAGTTTAGGCCCTAAATTGAGAAATTTACATTGTGAATCCCGAAAATTCTAGCCAGCATTGTTCTCTGTGCGACTCAAGTGTTGTTAGAGTTTTGTAGTCAACATCGCAGCTCTGCAGGCATGCGATGATGCATTACGGCACATCACAATGCATCCTTCTTGGATTCAGTTGCGACAAAGTTTCCTTGGTCATGACAGTATTCCTTTCTTCAGCATATTCATTCTGTCGTGATAGAGGAAAGTATTCCTTTCTTCAACATATTCATTACATTCGGAATGGAGTTTCCTCTATCCACAGCCAGATCATGCTGGCTCTTTAACAATTTGTCCTACGAGTGCGGTTGTTCTATCCATTCTATGTCACAACAATCTTATGTGTTCTTGGAATAGTTATGTTCTGACACTTCGATAATTATTGTAAACGGTGTTTTTGTGCAACTTCTTGAGTGGTGTCAGAACCGATTTTGTATGTCGCAATAGCATTTTTGAGCGGTTCTTGTTACAACAATGTTTCTTGTATTATTACTTATTTCTATCGCAACCCGGAAGTCTATTTAGATGATAGAGTCTTGTTGCCACTTAACTTGATTTCTTGTTGCAACTTCATTTTGATGTTGCGACATAGTTTCTTGGTGTTGTCGATGTTTTCTGTCGCGACAAGATTTTATGTCGCAACAAGACTTTTTGTATTCATCTCATCTTATGTGACCAGTGTGCGACACAAAATGTGCGACCGTTTTATCCATGTGAGACTTTTTGTATTCCTTGTCAGGCATAGAAAAGTATGCTTCTTGCCTTGTTTATAAATGTTAGGAAACATCTTTGTGTGAGGAGAAAAAGAGAGGAGAGGAGAGGGGAGAGAGAGAGGAGAAGAGAGGAGGAGAGAGGGGGGGGGGGAAGATTCCTTAGATCTGTCATGTTATAAATCTCTTCAGCTTTGAAGTGGCAATATGACATTGCATTCTTTTATTGCGACCAGGTCAGTTCATTAAGCAACATCACATGTCGCGACCTCGTTTATCTGTCGCAACCAGTGTCTCTTCTTCCTTTAGCATCGCGACATACATCTTTTTGTCGTGACATATATTTCTTTGTTCAGTGTCGCGACATACATTACCTTGTCGCGATAGAGGTCTTTCTCTGAAGCTCTTCTTCTGTCTCAACAAGCTTTTCCATTCTGATAATTAGTGTAAGTGTGAAGATCCTTATCGTGACATAGTTCACATACACTTTGTTTCATTTGTTCGAGAATTTTCTTTGATGTTGACATCCTGGCAGAAAAACCTTGTCGCAGCATAAACTCTTTGTCTCAGATGGTGTTTGATTCTTCCAATTTAATGAGTGGCCGACTCAGCTGCTAATATTTTAGATGTTTTTCGCGACACACAAAACTTTGTCGCGACATAGACTGCTGCAATTGCTCTTTTTCTTGTTGGAATTTTCTCCTTTTTGAATTAAAACCTGCAAAACACCAAGTTGGTGAATATTCAATAATTTGGCATTAAAACAAATCTAAATATATTAAAATAGGAGTCGGAAAATGGTTTAAAATAGATGGAGTTTAGCTCATCAAATTCCCCCAAACTTAAAAGTTTTGCTTATCCGACGCAAAGAAAAGAGTTTTGTTTGTCCTCAAACAATTTAGCTTTATTTTAAGGACATTTTTATATTTTCTCACCCAATCCTTTTTACTCGACTTCTGAATTGTAACTAGTTAGTTGCGGCATGGTTTCTCAAATTTAGTTTTTCAATTCGGAGCGAGGAAAATTTTCAGTGCAATCACAAAGCTCAAATAATGATTTCTAAAATGTAAACAATTCAGTCAATTCATCCTAATCTGTGAGTGTGTAATGGTCTTCTATCCCTTTCTCCTTGGCAAAATTAGCTACTCTTCTAGGGCCTAACACGATTCATATATATCATTTAAGTCTCCTTATGCTTGTTTCATATTAGTCTCCACACTAATTTAGGTAAGTCTGACCTTGAGATCAATTAGGTCTTTTAGGCTTGTAAATTTTGGCTTAGGTAATTGGGTGGATAATTGGAGAATTTAGGCTAAAAATTACCCAGATTCCAATCTTCACTTTTTGCATCTTTGTCTCTATCCTTCATCCTTTATTTTCTACTGATGTCAGAAAAGAAAATTTTCCCCCAAACTTGATCTTGATGTATCATACTGCATACTCTCATCTTGGTAATTTTATTTTCCACTGTCATTCTTATCAAGTCAGTCTCTTTAGATAGAAGCCCTTTTTGCTTTTCTTTTTACTTGTCAAAGATTTTTAGGAATAGTGCAATGTTTTGTCTTTTTAGTCTTTCTACCACTCTTAGAGAACTTTGGGTTAGAAGCTCCAATACCAGTTGGCATTAGGAGTGTGAGTGTTGAAACACCTATGAACTTAATTTCTAAGGGGAAGGCCACAAGACCGAAGCTTATTCAGTGACAATTTACAATCTTTGACTTCTTCTTTGCATTTCCTTTCCTTTCATTCATTTATTCTTTTCTTTTTCCATATCCTTCATTCTTGTTTTCCTTCAAATCAAAATATGTTCATGTTGATCTTGTCCTTTTACGCATTTTGAAGGTTCTTTTTGGGAGCACAGGCAATAAAGGGTTCTTTCTTGTAGATTAGAATCAGGAAGATTTTGAAATTCTAATTGCTGGTTCAATGAAGAAATTAGAATTTGGCTCAGATACGGAACTAGAGTGTATCTTTGTGCATATATTATGAGTGAGCTTGAAAGGCTCAAACTTCCAAGAATGGCCTATATCCCACTTACCTATTATTATTGGTATTGCCTAGGATTTGCGCCCGGTAATAATCCTAGCAATCTACGGACATTGGACTATTGGCGTGATAGACCCGGAAGATGTCCACTAATCTTTCACGATTTGTTAGGACTCACCTTGACCATGTGCATTGTTTGTTCGAGATTTTTACTAACCTTACGGTTTACACAAACAGTCTCAGCATGACCCATTCTTCCCTGTGAGTACATCTTCCTAAATCCCGAACATTGACTTCATTCTAACTAAAGCTATGACTTCCTTTTCAATTGGTTAAGCTACCACAATTCATACCATTAGTGGCTTGTTTGGCGCTGAAATTTGTTGTTGTGTTGTTGTAATCAAGTAAAAGAGTTTATTGATCATGCATTCAGCTCACAACAGAACCTGACCACCGATTAATCATCAAATTTCAACCAAACATCTTTGCGACCGATTAAACAATTAAATTGGTAATAGATTTCTTAACATGTTGACCTTCATTAGTGGCAATCATGAAGCAAAAGTGCATTAAAAACACACCAATCAACAAGAACATAAATGAATACACATGAATTTTGAAAATTTTTATTTTCTTTATCATTTTGATGAATGGACATTGAATCTGAAGGATGAGGAGATGGAATAGGTAGAAATTTATTGTTCGTTTTATTCCTTTTAAGCCCTCTCTATTAATTTGCTTCCATCCTTGGATATTTACCTCCTCTCTATTGAGGTGAGTTCCTTCTTCCCACTGATGTTCTAAAGTTTTATTTTTGTGTTTTAAGTATGGGTGCAAAAGGGCCTACTCTGACCGAATGTCTGGGTGGTATAGAGTATAGGTTAGTCATCACTTACAGGGGACTATGAGTGTGAATTACGATGTGAGATTCAGTTTGTGTGGAGGTATCTTATTCTTGTGGACCTTTGTCTTCATCGCAATCTAGGATCTTGGCATTCCAATTCTCAGTAAGTTCTCACTTACTCGTAGCTAGAGATTCGAGTGTCTGTGTTTATTATCGCCCAGCTCATCGAGCTGAAACTCTGTTTGGGTGTCCTAGATATTCATGCAATTATTATCCCTTGAGTCCAATTCTGCCTTGAGGGCATTATCTCTATCTCAAGATTGTTCTCCACTTTATTGTCCTTTTCTCTATTTTCTACTTTCCTTTCTTCGTAACTTATTAGGTGCATCCTCTAGGTCGGTCCCTTCTTTTGAGCTCTGTATCAAAATACTCATCCCTGAGCTGAAGCTGTGTCTTTAACTGATTATCCCTTTCCTTAATTTCTTGTCGCATAGACATTAACAATTCTGAACGCATGAGTTGCAATTTTCGAGCTTTCAACTTGTTCTCGTGGGTTTGTCCTGACTTTGGGGATGCATTCAGTGGCTTTGACTTCAGGCTTTTGGTTGCATTAAATTTGGATTTCCAGCATTCGGCTCATGATGCCCTTCATTCCCCTTTCTACTTCTGTTTATTTTTCCTTGCTTCCGCCCTTGTTCTTGGTCCTTTAGTTATACATTGAGTCGGAGGAAGCTTTAGGGTGCACCTCAATCCCCCGTTCTTCTTGACTCCCGGATCAAGAATAGTTATTTGATGGGTGTGGAATCTCCCCATTCCTTTCAAAGTACAGCTCAGAGATAGATTTTCAATAATTTTCCATATTTATCTTATGTGATGGTCCAAAAACTCATTCTAGATTACAATATTTTTACGAGTTTATTATGAGATAAATGTTGATTTGTTTGAAGAAAAGTGGATAATTGACTCAAATTTCATTTTGCAGGAACTAAAATTTTAGCAAAAATAAGAAGAAATCAGCCTGCAGCAGAATTGAGGTCACGATTGGAAATTTAAGTCGCGACGGGGAATGCTTTCTCGGTTGCCGAAATACATTCTGACCGACTAACAAATTTATTTGAAGAAGAAGCGAAAACTTGGTATAATTAGTCGTGACTTGAAAAGGAGGTTGCGACAAACGTGAGTCGAGACTAAAGAAAGCAATCAAATGAAAGAAATTCGTATCGCGACATCACATTGATGTCGCGACGCAAAGGATATGAATGATAACCGAGACACCACTCGGGTCGCGACAAGAATCCGTCTATGAAGCCCTGAGAGGTCTTTGCAAAGAAGAGTTTATATTGGTTTTTAAATACAAGATTCTTTCATGTAGCGACATCACTACTATGTCGACATACCACTTTCAGCGGAAGATTGAAAGTGAAACCAAAGATCGGAATTTTGAAGGAGTGTGACTGTGGCCCAGGCATGAAGCACTTGCAGACCCGAACTGCGACCTTTCTGAAGTCGAGGATCGAGTGATGCCATGACCAACTATTTTAGGTCGCGACCTGAAGCGACGAGGAAGAAATTGATGTGGCGATATGCAGGCGGGTGTGACACAGGAAATAAGTGGGAAGAAATTAGTTGCGTGTAGGCGGGGTTCTGAGGCGAAGAAAGAAATGGGAAGCAAAGGGTCGCGACATCATCATGATCTTCAGCGACGTAAAATGAAAGATATGAGAGACAAGAAGACCACCCGACACAATTGCGACCAAGATCGAGTCACAACATGAAGTCATCATACAAACAGCAAAGTGGCGCCTTAAAAGCGGCGTCGCCTTTCGGAGAATTTGGGGAGAAAAGGAAGACAATGATGTAGCGACGTATGCTGGCGGTCGCGACATAACCGAACATTGAGCAAATGGAAATTAGCGACCACATGATCTTCGAGCCCCAGCGATCAAAGCTGTTGCAAGACCGGCCCGGTTGCAACTTAAAATTTGGCGGCGATCGCGAGCAATCAAGACAAGTCCATGTCATGACATCAACTTGAGGTCGCGACATAGGACAGTGAGCTGGGCTTTTTCTTTGGATTTCCACCTGGAGCATTTTGGGGATTCGGCCCAGATTCTTTTCTGATGTATAAATGAATAGCTTTAGAATGGCGACTTCCGTCTGCTACCAATGAGGAAAAGAGAACTCGATTAACATATTTTAGAGTAGAATTTTATTTTTATTTTTAGTTTAATTTTCCGGTTTGAATCGCAGTACATGCGGGGCAGTGGAAATTTGGATTTTTAGTTATATTATTGCTGGTAATGCGCACGAAAAATTTATGTAAATCTAGGCAAATTTACCGGAATTCATTTAACTGAGTTTATTACCGTTATATTGGTTGGCCGTGATCGGTGCTCCATTTCTTAATTCGCAATCTCGATATCGAGCAGCGGCTTTCTGTGAATTTTATTTACATTTAGTTATAGTCTTTCTCACACTTAATTCTACGGAGAATTAATTTGGGTTAGTTTTACTTAATCGATTATCGTTTTTAATGGATAAGTTCGATAGTAGTACCTAGTACCGAGTTGAGGAATGTATCTTACTACGATATTGGGATGCCCTCTGCGTGACACGGAGATGGAATTCTGAGAGTTGAGAGCATTCTTTTGCGGGTATGTTAGGCTACCGGTAATGACTGCTAGCTACGAGTTCATTTGATAAATCGTTCGCTCATAATTGAAGTTGGAGGTGTATTTAACAATATAACAAATAATCGGAGAGTTCCACCTAAATCACAGTGAGTTTCAATCCCGTGTTAGCTTGGGTAATCAAAGGAAGGGATGAACCCATGCCGTCTGAAGAGTGAGCCACCAATTGAGTAGTAGAAATTTTGCGAAAATCCTTAGAAGGTAAAGCAAAGGTTCTGCTGTCAACAGAAAATGGGTGTGAAGTATTGATAAAGAAAAACACCCAGATCTTGCAAGAAAATTTGGAATACAAGTAGTTGGTTAGATCTTGTCTTCGAGAGAAGCAAGGATATCTAATCAGTGAATATGGAGAAATCAATTCAGAATTGAAATCTTGAACAAAAATCGGATCCGTACGTAAAAAAGCAGAGCAATGGATTTTAGTCTTTGGAATTATTTGTTCCATTGTATTTTATTGATGGTTTCGTTTCTCACGGGAAGCTGATTCGATCCTTCTTTTATAGACAATTTATTTTATTCATTTACTTTTGTTTAGCTTAATTTGAATATATTCAATAGTATGGGGATTTTTAATTTGTCTTTGTTTAGATAAAACCAATGTTTTAAAAATAGGATAAATTGATTGAGGCAGGAAGGATTCTGGGTTCAGGTTCCTTTAGTCGGACAGTGGGTGAAATAGTAGTTGAGCAAGTGTGTAAATAATATAATCTTTACCTTTTAAAATATATAATTAATAATATTTTAAGATATTATTTATTACTTTTATATAAATAAAATATTTTAAAATTTATTTAAAAATATGTATAATGTTGATATATAAAAACATGGCCAAAAATGGAATAAACTTATTTATATAAATATATACTTAATTAGTAGTAATATATAATTTTGTTAATATCTAAAATAATCGCGATATGTCTGATGAAGTAGAGTGGTTCACTTATAACTTCTCTTCCCGTATTTCAAATCCATATTACTGCATTATTTAATTGAATTTTTTAGTTTGATCTTTTAACCTGAGAGCTTTACAATCATATGAAAGCAGCGTAGTTTGATGTAAAAGCGTCAGCGATTTCATTTTAACCAAAAAAAAAAAAAAAAAATTATAGCGGTGAAGCCGATTGATTCGAGAAGCCGGCAGTTCATCAGTTCCACCCATTCAAACCGCCCGGTTCGAAAGGCGGTTCAAAGACGATTCAATACAAAACGGTTTTGATTGAAGCCGGGCCGGTTTTATGTGGCGATCGGCGGATTCGGACGGTCGGACCGGCGATGGTCGTTCTGGCACGATGGACAAAACAACTATTATGAGTTTTGAGTCTAATAGTATGAAATTTTAGTTGGGGTGGATTGATGCATGGTCGCTATCAATCTCTGGCCAGGAATGATACACGGACTACATTCGATTTTACTACTTGTATGGCTGTGCACTTGCGTGTCATAGATGACATATTTTTAAATCATGACGATTAAGGCTTATTTTATCAGCAAAATTATCCAAAGTAACATATGCAGAGAGTGCTGAAATAACGTAATTATGTTAATTTGAGGGTTTATTCTATATAGAAAAGGCAAACAAGCCCTTCGGCAATGTGTGGGAGGATTGCTTCCTCTTTCTCATGCTTAGATGCTTCGATGGCATAAGAATGAGAACTAATAAAGTAGAACCTTACCTTAGCTTCTTGAGTCAGAGTCTCTCTGGCAATGGATCTAAAGAGGTTTTCTTTGTTCCTTTCCATTCTCCTTTTCCAGCCGTTAGTAGGTCTACTATTTTCTGGTGTTCTAGTTCCTTTAGTTGTTTCTTGAACTTAGAACCATCCTTTTGCACCCTCAAATTAAACAATCTGTTTATCTCTTCTCTGCTAAACTCTACCCACTGTCCGTTGAGGTTTGGAATCAGGTGAGTAGAGCTCTCTGGGATCGATAGGGTCAAGACTTGAGCTCTAGGGTTTAGAGAATGAGATGGTAGAATTTGGGTAAGAAGTTGATAAGTTTGAGGAGTTTATGAGAAGAAGGGTGGTCTTCATTTTCAAAATTTTATATTTATAGCCCTCTTGGTTGATATTACCTTACATTTAATGTCATATAAGACTGCTCTAGGGTTTGTTTATGTTAATGCTCGTAGTGATAAACAAAGATAGTTATCGTGACACATTATTCAAATTTTAGAATAAATTTGAAATTGAAATATCGCGACCTCTGCGAAAAATATTGAGTCATTTCCTTTAGAGCTCTTTTGAATTTATGTTGTGACGTGGAGGTGTGTTGCGGTATAAACTTCTCTTTCAATTACTTCCAAATTCAATTGTGTCACGACCACCAGAACAAGTATGTTTAGGCAGTGGTGGAGTTTTTCTAAAATTTAAATCTTTCTCTTGTTTTCTCTCATAAAACATTGAGCAACTACATCACTCATACTCATTTGAACATAAGTATGAACATAAACAATCAAATTCTTCAATTCAAGTATGAACACTCATCTTATTATTGAATTCAATAATTCTTACTTGCCAGTTTGGATATATTTTTTATTCAAACATGCTAACATTCCCCTAAACTTCAGATATGCATTGTCCTGAACTTCACCTTACATGTTTAGGGAATTAGAATTACTCCCCCTTGTGGTTATTTTCTGCATATTTTCTTTTTGAAACAGTGTGCTTCTTTATAAGGATCTTCTTGAATTTTGCTTCATTGTCCTGAAAATCAACAACTAAAATAAAACTACTAACAGATTAAACTAAAACATAAAATACACATAATTCTCTTGAATCAATCAAGCCCCATTTAAACTTAAAAATACAAATCTGCCAGGTTGCTTCTAAAGCTACTCAGTTTAATGTCCTTAGCTAGACACAGTTGCAGAGTGTCTTCAATTCTAGTAATTCTCTTTGTTTGCTCCTCTAGTCTGATCTATTCTTCATTAATCCAGTTCCCAGGCATGCTTTGTCCTACACCTTCTTGCTTCCTTACAATTCGTCATTGCCTCTCAATGTAGTTGATGTGATCTTTTGGATTGATCTCAATACTACTAAGAAATGCATTTCTAGATTGGCTTTGCAAGGATAAGGCCAACTGCCCTACTTGAGTCTCCAAGTTTCTCATTGTGGCATTGGTATTTGTTTGAAACACAGCTGTGTTTACTTGGAAGTTTTCAAGGTCAAAAAATTTATTTTCATGCAGATTCAAAATCCTTTGGTTTTCCGACATCAAATGAAGCATCTGATCTTCAAAGTTGAGTCGCTTCCATTACGATAATCTCATCTACTATCCCTCTACTGATGTTGTTCTGGAACTTGAGTGAAGCGTAAGCACAACTGAGTAGTGCGTCAGTGCAAGGGCTATGTTGTGCTCCTCTACCATATGAAAAGTTTTCATAGTTCCTCAGTGCTGGTGTATAGTGTGTTGGCAAGTTGGGGTTAGGCTTGAAATGATAACTTCTTTTCTCATTCATATACTTGGTCTCCTCAACTTGATAGGGCTCTTCTCCGACTAGTTCCTGACACTTCTTCGATTCTTTCTCTTTGCTCACTTCATGTGTGTGATGTGCATTCTTCTTTTATTGTTTCCTAGTTTATTTCCTTGACATCGGCTTTTCACTTCTATGGCTGTCATTCTATCAAACCCCAATAAGACCATTCCATGACTGCTGCTGCTCATTGAGCTTCAGATGGAACAACATGGATTGCATTTGGTAAGGTCTTCAATCAGTTGCCATGCCTCCTCTGCATTTCTTCTTTTAAAAGCCCCACAGCAGGATGCATCAATTATAGCCTTGGAGGCAAAATTCATAGCATGATAGAAAATATCCATCTGAGTGGTCGGATCTATTCCAATACATAGGACATCTTTTCAACCAATCTTTTGGATCTCTCCATGAGTGTAGAGGCTCTCATCTTCCCTTGGCAAGACAATTGTTTCTTTCTCTTCTCTGTCAGTGAGAGCTGGAGGAAAGAATCACGCTCATATAAAACTTATAAATTCTTCCCAAGTGTTCACTAAGCCCACTAGCAATGAATCAAACCATGTTGTTGCCACATCTCTCAATGAAAAGGGGAAGAGTTACAGCTTGATTACTTCTGGTCTTACCCCATTCAACTTGACTATGTTGGCCATCCTCATGAATCTCCCATATGCTCATTGGGATATTCGGAGAATTGACACATAAAAGCGCATTTACTGCACCATAGTGATAATGTTAGTTTGACTTAAAATTGTTTGCTTCAATTACAAGTTGTCTTACTGCAAAGTATTCCTCTTGGATAATGGGCCTCCAAAATTCCTACATAAGTATTAGGCCTCCCGTTTCTCTCTACTTCTTCTTCTTCTTAAGGAATGATGCACGATCTTTCTTTTTTGATTTTCCATATTTTGGATTTTGCATTGGTGATTAACTGCCGAGATTCTGCGGGGTTCTCTCGATTTCGTGTCTAGAGGCAACGGTCTGCCACGGTCTTCCTATGCATTGATTCTTTCGAATGTAGAAACACACACAAGATCAAATGGTCGGTGATATCAAAAATTATATATCTATTTACGCTTCCAAAAATATCGGTGGCTTGTGCGCCTTTCTTTGTCACTTGTTTTTGTTGTTTTTCTGAAATTTTGTAAAACAAGAAAATGTCAAATTAAATTTCTCTCTTTGTCGAGAATATTGATTTTTAAAATTTGGATTCCCGATCCGTGCTTGGCGCCAAAAACTTGTTGACCAAAACATGTATAGATTAAATTTTGTCACTCTTACCAAAAGGACTTTTACACAATCAGTAAAGGCACAAAAGCTTGTTTTAGACCAAATAAAACTTGTATGCTCATAATAAAATATAGTTTGACTCAATGAATTCTTAAGATTGTTTGGTCATAATACATAAAATTACACAGTCGTACAATTAATAAAAGTGGACCTATAAGTCCGGTCTCGTTCCCCTACCAAATTGAAGAAATTTAAAGTTCAACTACCTAACTGCACCGGTTCCACATGGCCCCGAACTTCCAGGTTCATCAAAATTTTAAATAACCTAACTAAAATTCTATAAAATTTCTACATCTAAAAAGATTTTAAAATGCTAGACCTCTGAAACTAGGCCAGACAGTTATTGGAAGTAGACCTTTGGGATTTCTTTGTTGTGAAGTGTCGATTCTAGACATAAGCGAAATCTATTCTATCATGAATTGGAATCCCGAATTTGTCGAAAGAGAGGCAAGGTAGTATAGTTTAGATTTCCTTAACCATACATTTCCTTATTAGAGACTCATGTTCATTTAAAAACATGTTTCTAATCAATTACTTATAATCGAGAATTTCTTTATAAGATACGGATATTTTCTTTTCCAATACTTCCTGCCATTTCTTATGACCGCATGTTCTTGCTTCCCAAGACAAGGCCATTTCAAGATTTCTACAAAATGAATGATGTCATCTAACCCGAGATCTTACGAGTTCTCCCTTTCCTTGATTAGATTTAAGCTAACATAGGATCAAGATCATTCCTCGAGACCCGAGGAGAGATCTACAATTGATTAATTGATGAATTTACTAAATTATTCTCAAACCATGAAGTAAAGTTTAGATTTATCTAAGTAATCTTTCAGGCTCATTAGTTCATTTCCAATATTAGTCTATCATACCCCCAAGTAATGCATCCATGCTCTCAAGAATCTCCATCTCTGTGTCACTCAGAGGGCCTCCTAGAAATCAGAGCCAGACAACGGTCCGTAAATGGGTATAAGTTACTAATATTGGGAACAATTCACTGTATCAACAACACCATTAAAATAAACTCAAAATTCTCAATCTAAGAAATCACTTTCTAATTGCTGGAAATACATAACTAACATCATATCTTCCCAATGAGATTCGTTTCTGGCTTGAATCACGATGAACCTTTAAAATGCGATTAGGAAATTTCCAATGGCCCAAATCAGAAAGTGAAAAGAAATGGATTCTAGCTTTTATCTAGACTTCATTAGTTCAAACGATGTCGAAGAATTGATCTTCAACAATTTAATTCAACTTCTAAGCCTGAACAATTCAGTTTCGAGGTCCGATGGCTAATTGAAATTCTTCGCTAAATTTAATCTACGAAGAAAAGAAAAATAAAAGAAAATAAAATAAAAATATAATACAAAAGAGTCCTCAGCTCCCCAGATGCTCTGGTTTTTTCGCCGACTAACTGCCTCACTTTCCTCAAATTGTTTCTATTTATACAGCCCTATAAGTTTAGGCCCTAAATTCGAGGCTACATTGTGGATCCCCAAAATTCTAGCCCATATTGCATTCTCTGTCACAACCTGAAAGTGTTGTTGTGATAGAGTTTTAATTCTTTATCGTAGGTCTCTGTTGCAGCATGTAGTGAGTCTTGTCATGAAGCACGCTCCATAATGCATCCTTCTTAAGTTCAATCGTGACAAAGTTTCCTTGGTCATAACAATGTTCCTTTCTTAAACATATTTCGTGTCACAACAGAAGGATTTACTCTGTCCATGACATATCTTTCTTTGGCTCTTTAACAATTTGTCTTATGGGTTTGTCGTTTCTATCCATTCTATGTGGCGACAATCTTGTATGTGTGTTCTTGGAATAGTTATGTTATAGGCATTGACGAACATATGCGATAGTGTTTACAATGCGGCTTCTTCAAAATTGGTGTAGCGGCTGGGTTTTTAAGCGACATTTACATTTGTTCTTGTTGTGCAGTAAATATTTTTCTTTAATTGCCAGCATTTCTATCGTGGCCAGGAAAGTCTACTTCAGCGACAAAGTCTTATGCGCCGCCACCCTAATTTGTGCGACTGTTTTGATGTTGCGACATAGTCTTGGTGTTGTCGATGTTTTCTATCGCGACAAAGTTTTTATGTCGCGATAAGACTTTTGTATTCGACACTCTTTGTGTCGCGACCTAGTTTATTATGTCATGAATAAGACCTCTCCTCCTTGTAGTGGAATCTTTTTAGCGACATAAGAGAAAAGTACATGGTGACCTTGTTTTATCAATGTTCATCTTATCTTTGTGTGTGACATACAACCGCGACATAGAAACATCTCTTGACTTTAGGTATCTCATGACTTGTTGCATTCTTTATTGTAAGCCGGTCGGATCATTAAGCAACATCACATGCCATGACCTGATTTATCTTCGCAGCGACTTCCTCTTCTTCCTTTAGAGTCGCAACATATATCTTTTGTCTAGCAGATGTTCATTGTTCGGTGTCGCGACATACATTACCTTGTAGGCAGCGGGTCTTTCTACGAAGTTCTTCTTATGCCATGAAGCTTTTTCCATATTTAATGAAATGGTGCTCATGACAAAAGATCCATATGCATATGAGTTCCCACTTCACCTGTTTCATTTATGCGACCAATTTCCCTAATATTGACATCCTCTTGAAAAACCTTATGTGACATAAACTTTCTTTTTCATTTGAATTGTTAGATTCTTCCCATTCTGTCATGAGCATATCTTTTATCATTGTGAGCTCCTTTACTAAGTTGGATGTTTTATCACCATTGACATAGACTCACCAATTGCTCTTTCTTCTTTCTTACTAGAATTTTCTCCTTTTGAATTAAAACTTGCCAAAACCCAGAGTTGGTGAATGACAATAATTTGGGAATTAAAACATATATGAATATATTAAAATAAGCGAAAATCGTTAAAAATGAATGGTTTCAATACCATCAGCTATTATGTTAAAAACTTTATGTCTTTTATAAAAACATTTGTCTTAGCTGACTTATGTTGTATTCTTGCCATTTTTGTCTGGCTAATTTTTATCTTTTTCCAGATAGAGTTCGATTTTATTAATCTTGACCTTTTATGTTCTGCGACGGAGGAAGGATTAATGGTGACAAAGGGTTCCCCTTGCCAATTTTAGATCATTTACTATCCAATGAGTTAAGAGTGTGTGATAGTCTTCTTGCTTTTCATTCTTCTTGGCAATGCCGCGACCACCTTGAACTCTTTGTAAGTAATAAGTTATTTCTTCCTGTGAGTTGACTGGACTTTGTTGCAACATATGGCTGTTAATTTGCTAACATTGTTCTTACGGTTTTGCTTGAAATTATATCGCGACAAACAAAAACTATGTCGTGCAGCCAGAGAGGCTAGCTGCGTTTCAGTTTTGCTTATCTCTTTGGAATTATGTCATTTTCAATTAAAACTTATAAACACAAAGTTGATGAATATTCCATGGTGGCATAAAAATAGATGAAACTACTAAAAACATGTAGGGGAAAAATGTATTAAAAATAAATGAGTTTAATTATCAGTAGCTTATATTTATTTGTTGTTAAGAAAATATAATCTACACATATAAAACAAGAAATGGGTCTTACTTCCTTTCGCCCTTCTGGTATATTTGTTTGATTGATTTTTAACATAGAACAAAAACAATTGGTTCTTGATATTATTTTTAAGACAAAATTTTTTGACATTACTACCAAAACTAATGGAGTCCCGCCAATGGCGCCAAAAACTTGTTTGACTGATTTTTAACATAGACCAAAAACAATTGGTTCTTGATATTGTTGTTTAGACAAATTTCTGACACTTCAACCAAGAACTAAATCAGTCCCCGGCAACAGCGCCAAAAACTTGTTTAGACTAATTTTCCGACATGGCTGCAAACGAATGGATATTAGCAATGATGCTAAAACTTGTAAGGCTAAAAAGAGCTAAAAAATATGTGAAATATGTTTTCTGCCTTGTTGAGAAGTATATTTGGAAGTGGTTTGAGTGCAAAAACAACTACAAGTGCACCGGAGTCATACAAATGTAATGGATTTTAGAATGGATATCATTCCCGATGATTGATTTCAGAAAAATTTAAAGATTAACTACCCTCACAACTAAAAGATCATTACTATTTGAATTTCCAAAAAGATTGGGATAGATTTATCTTATTAGATAAAAAGAAATCAAACGATGAAATTTCTAAAGTAAATGATAAAGAGAGAGCCACCATGAAGCTAGGCTTTATGGAGAAGAAAAACAATGTTGTGACCATCACTTTGCAGAAGTTAAGATAAGATAAAGTATTAAGATATGAATCTTGAAGTTGTCCGAGAAGCAGTGTAGTGTAAATGGATCTCTCTTAACTCTACACATTTCACTATCAGCTTACCACGCCCATCTCTAGATAGTGGAGTGCGAAAGAGCTTGTAGAATTTGTTCCTCTTTTTAGGAATGCCTAACTATTTTTCCTTCTCGGTACTTCATGTGATGGAACTTTCTTGGGACTAGATGTTGCCTCCCATGGACAGGATGTTTATGACCCTCACAAATAAAGATACCTCGACCATCAGTTAGACAAATATGTTTTCCTCTTCCTTGGTTGAGAATCTCAACTAACATTGGGTTTGAAGTTGTTTCTTCTCAATTGAGGTGAAACCCTTCAAATTAAAGTTGATTAATCGATGAGAATTAGATATTATGCCTTGGGCTTTGCATTCTGTTCACCAGAGGCACAGAAAGTGAGGTTAGATCATCACTAGTGATATATCAAAGTAATCCCCAAAGTCCATTACATATAATATTGATTAATTTACCGCAAAGTGACTACTCCATTACTCTCCCAGGTATAGTCCTAAACTACATTGTCACTCAAAGTTCTGGAAATCATAACAATGATACAACTCTTTGATGCCAAACTGCGATATTGACAGCTCAATATATAGTAATACAAATCACTCCAATTTTCTTACCCCAAAACAACATTAACTCTTCTGATCAATAATCCCAACAAATATTCTTCCCATGAGAGCTTATAGCCTTTCAAATGGAGATCTGGCCGACAGTTGATTAAAAATTCTTTAGATTGTAATCAAGCTTGAAGAATCGTGGATTCAGAAGGGAAAATTATATTCATTGAAGTTTAGAAACTTAATATAATTTAAATACATTCATCCATTTCGAAATCCCGATTCAAATCTTTATCTAAATCTCTAAAAATCTGGCAGGAGGAAAATAAAAGAAATAAAAATAAAAATAAAAATATATAGAATGAAACTTCAGCTTTCCCAAAAAGCACAAGGACTTGATGAAGCTACTTGAGTTGTTACTTTCTCCCAAAGGTTCATTATGAAGCTGTAGATATAGGCCCCTAAAGCGAGGCGAGTCACGCACTTGGAAAAGCCTAGGTGATACCTATTCGCGTTGTCCCATTGATGTCATTGATGATGTATGTGCGACATTGTATGGCGATGTATGTCGTGGTTTCTGGCGCTAAATAACCGCAGCATTGAAATCTGTTGACACTTCGGTTTCTGAAGTGATGAGTCGGTGCGTGATGATGTCGACATTGGTCGTGTGTTGTAGAGTAATTCCGATGTCGTGACCTTCGCGTTCTTGTGTTGCAACATTTAACGTTGGTGTCGATGGCATTGGTTATTTAAGTTCATTAACTTGATCATCTGGGTTGATGTCGCGACATTCTTTTGCGCTTGTGATCTATTAAGGCGATATCGACATTGCCTTTGATGTCGCGACATTAAATGCGATGGCTATAAATCCTTTGCAGTATTTTAGTTGATATCCGACATTTATTCGGTATAAATGACATTTTGACTTAATCTCCAAAAAGAATTTGCGCCCAGGTAAATGTACGACATTACCTATTTTGATATCACGACATTGGATGATGGTCTCGGTGTTCCGCGGTTTTGACTAATGTCAGCGACATTGTTTGATGTTGACATTTAAGCGCAAGTCAACCCTTCCTTAATTGATGTCGCAACCATGTTGTTATGATGTCGTGACGATGCGCGGTGGACATAATTTGGCTCTTGGAGTTTTTTGTGATCTTCGCGACATTTTACGCATCAGTGCTTTCCTTTCTCGATTGATGTCTCGTGCCATAGTTTTAGACTTTCTCACATAGCTATCTGAGCTATTAGGTGCTCAAGCAATGTTGCGACAGTAGCCTTTCTTTGCAACATGTTGTTTTACTCCTTTTTCTAATAGATCCTTGTTTCATGCTTTAAGTTTATGCAAATGACAAATTTAGGTGAAACCTCAATAGTGCATTAAAAGCCCGAACTTTTAAACTATAAATATTCTTTAAAAAATGGATGAGTTTTAAACTCATCAAACTCCTCAAACTTAAGTCTTACTTGTCCTAAAGCAAAAGAAAGGATATTTGTTTGTCCTCGAAAAATAAAATTGATTTTGAGTTTTTTAAAATAAACTTATCTTTAAATCGGGATTTGAAGCGTATTTAGGCCTTAGTATCATTTCAGTAGTGACATCAACTCTAATTAAGCTTCATTTTATAAATTCTGAAAATTTCTAATTTAAATCATTTAATGTAACATGTAATTCACGTGAATAAACAGAATCTGAGTCCTTATTTAAATAATGGTGTTGGTCTTCCCACTTATAACTAACTTGCATATTAGGTATATCATGAGGATCTTTGTAGATTGACATTATTTCAGAGTATTTAAATTCTATAGGCTTGTTGGTCAAATTATTTCTCACTAATGTAGACGCGCCTTACACCCCTCACTTAATCAAATAGGTCTTTGAGTTTGTAATGAATGGCTAGGAATTACTTGGTAGATAACTAGACAGTGCAGAGCTTAAGTTGCAATTGCATTCATTTCTCAACTCTTTGCCTTCCACTTGCTCTTCCTATTTTACCCAGATTAACCCTTCAAACTTCCCAAGCCCAGGCTCTAGTGCATCTTCTGCTTTTCCTCCTCTAAAGCTTGTTATTGTTTTTATTTTCTTTCACTTCTTTTTTTAGATTGGGTGGGTGCAATGTTTCTTTTAAAGCTTTCTACAACCCCTTAGCAAGCTTTAGGCCAGTAGCTCTCATACCAATTGGTATTAGGGTATTAGGTGTAGAACATCAATAGGCTACAAGGTAAAACTCACTCCTTGTAACTTTCTTTCTTTTTAGCTTCTCAGTTTTCTATTTTGCACCTTCTCTCACACAACTTTTTCTTAATTTTTTTTCCTTTCTCATCCTTTATTCTCCTTTTTCTTTTCAATTCAAACTACTCCCCAAGCTTATCTCAACACCATTTCTTCACACTAATTTTTCATTTTTACTTGGGTAATTTAAGGGTTCTTTCTGTAATGTAAATTATGGAAGGTTAAAAGCACCTTTTTGGTTGTGATGATGAAGCCAAACTGTAGGCTCAAGGTAGTACTAAGGTTTATGCTTATAGCATATCAAGGGTAGGTTTTGAAAGTCTCAAGTTTGTCCAAAGATGGCACTAAATCATCTTACCAACACGGTTGTGATGTCTAGGATTTTGCCTTGAAGTGTGCAACAAGTTCTAGGACTACTTTAAAATTTTGATGCCAGTCCCTACCTGTGAGCTGTGAATTTTGAGGTACTTTTTTACCACTATATTGTGCAGTCATTTTACGGAATTTGTATTGTTCAATTGACTAAATTAATAGCTTTATTAGCCTTGATTTCAATTTAAGTTTCAAAAATTGAAAAGTTTGGCCTTTTTATCATTGACATCTAACACCGGCCCCATTTTCAATTGAAATTTATATTGTTCTGTTTACGAAATTTGTTGTGTTATTGTTCAATTTACATTTCATTAAAATTAGTCCTTCGATCCATTCGAGTAGACAAAAATAACACCAACATTTCACCAATTTTTCTTAAAGTCTTCAAACAAGCCAATGCAACATTCACTCAGAAAATATGCAATTTCTTTTAAAAATTTTCAACTTGAAGCTTTCATACAGTTAATATTATGAATTCTCCTTTTATTCAAACAAACAAACACAAGTTCAAAGTTTTATTAACATTCTAGTTCTAAATTAAAGATAACAAACAAGAAAACCGATGCACAGAACTGGAAGTGTCCTTTTATTAAAAAGAGGAAAAAATTATATTATATTTTACAAGATGGAGAGAATAATGATAGAGAAGAGAGAATGAGGGATAGAGAGAGAGTTATCTCTTCCTTCTGTGTGATTGAGATCTAGAGGGCTTGAGGTTCATTGCTTCAAATTTGTAACTTGCATTTGAGGGTGTGAACTCACGAATATAGGGTTTTGGTTTTGGAGTTGAGCCCTCTCCATTCCTTTCAAAGAGATACCACTCTTGCATCCTTATGTTTAGCTTGATGAGCTCACTTTGCCTTTGCCCAATGGAGTTCGGGGTGCTCAGAATTTGCCTTTAAGACATTACATCTTCACAGGTTGGTTCACGAGATCCTATGCTCTGTCCACAATTTCTCCTTATAATTCAGGATAGACTCTAGCTCTTCATCCCTCTTTTGGATGGTTGCTCTGATCTCTTTCTTGTGTTCCTTGTAAAGATACCCAAAGGCTTCAGCCTTTTGAAGCAGGTTCTGCTCCATTTCTTTCTCCCTGACCTCCATCAGCTTGTTTAACTCTTGATCCCTTATCAGCTAATCCTGCACAAAGGCCTTTTCTCTTTCTAACTGCAGTTCAACCCTCGATATGCTCCCTCTTTGTGACTCTTCTCTCACTCATCATCCCTCTGTTGGAGCTCTACTGCTAGGTTTCTTTTTTTGTTTTATTCTCTACAGCCATTGCTTTATCTCTCCACCTCAATTTTTGTTTGAACTGCTCATCTCTCATTTTCATTTCTTCTCTCATCTCTCCTTTTCATTTCTTCTCTCATTTCTTCTCTCATCTCTATCAACAAACCGATTCCAATGTGTTCCTTTCTTGATCCCTCTTGTCCTATTTCCTCTTTTGCTTTGCTCTGTGATGTGTATCTTCTTCGACCCTAGGGGAAACCTTTGGTTGCTTTGTGTGTAATCTTGACCCACTACCCCTCCTTTCTTCTATCTCTAGCTCTTCCCTAATAGCAATTTACCAAGGGCTACCTCTCTTTACGAGTTCTAAAAGTTGCCTTTTTTATTTTCCTTGTTCTCTTCACCTCCTTACCATGTGCTAGAGCTTTTAGGACTCTAATAAGTGTGGGAGTTGAGGATCTCGGGCATTTCTCCTCCATCTCATTGAATGTTACACCCCCTTACAATGCACTTAGGAGGTGATCCAAGGCGGGTGGGGATGTTCACGGGAAGTAGTTCTCAAGGTGATCGGGATCTTGTTGCTTCATATCTTCCCATTCTAAATTCAAAGCCTGTGACCGGTGCATACGGTAGTATATGGCAGCACAGTCTTGTCGCTATAGGCGTGCTTTGAAGGGGTGAGAATGGAATTGATGAAGTAGAACCATACCTTGACCGCTTCTGACAAGTCGGCTTTGTCAATGTAAGTGTTATTGATGGTTTTGGTCCTCTGCCATACCCCTAGACTGTCCGTTGACTTCTTGATGACCTCACCTCGCTTGGGGTTCTCCACAGAAATTTGTTCATTGTCTTCGCGGTCATTCCAGGTCTTATGCAAGAGTTGGGATATGCCAACGCTTCTCCCCCGAAAATGGATCCACCTCCCCCTGACATAGCATGTCAAGTTCCTTTGTTTGCCCAGATTGGCCTAAAATTCTTTTGACGGGACTGGACTCCGGCTATCGCGCTTCTTTTCTAACCGTCAGTCAATCTCTTGCGGTGTACGAGGTCGCCCAAATCCACTTTCTTCCAAAAACTTTCTTTGCAGATCTTGGAATACTTATGCTCCCTTATAGATGAAACAGCTACCTTTCTCCACCACTACGCCCAATCTCCTGCGGCACAACTTCTGAGCTTTCTCACGGTTTCCTTCCCTGTAAAAATTTCTCTCTCGACTTCATCGACTCTCTCTTGTAGAATCTCCTCTACCACACTTCTTATTAACCGTCGAGCGAGTTTAGATTTGACATAGTTTGGATTTTTGTGAGGTTTTGAGAAGGTTAGGGTTCAAAAGTTTGGAAAGGTTGATGTGACAATGAAAATTTCTCGAACTCTTCCTTTTATAGGTGATTTACCCTAACTGCGATGTCGCGACACTGAAGTTATGGTGTCACGACATTGACTTGTTCAAACAAATATCATTGGTGATGTCATGACATTGTTCATATTTTCTATTTGGCTTTCTTGGATGTTCGACGCCGAAAATGCAATATCACAACAACGACTTGTTGTAAAGTAGCGTGTCGCGCATTGCTGAGGCAGTCTTTGTGTAACTCCAGCATCTTTGCGGAAATGTCCGCGACGACAACCGCGACGATATCCGCGACGTGAGTTATGTTGTTAATCTATTAATGTGATGTTGTGACATTGGTTCAATGTGCTCTTGTATATTTGCGAACATTGCGACATTTGAAGTCTAATGTCGCGACATTGGGGAAACTTTTGAAACTTGGTGTCGCGACATTTCTGTTGATGTCGCGACTTTGAGTGGGAGTTTAGCCTTTTAAACAAAAAACTTGTACTTGTTATCCCATTTTCTTTCTACAATTCCAATTCATGTTTGTGAGATATAGGTCTAGATATGATGAAGAGCCTCGATTCAAACATGGTAGTAACATTTCAGATTTTTCAATTCACTCAATTAAGCACTTATTCATGCTATTTATATTCACACAACATTCATGAGGACAATCAAACTACTAAAGCGATTTATAATTCAAATAAATCACACTCCCAAACTTAGTTATCATCATTTCTAAAGAATAAGAGTTAGAAGTAAGCTTTTTTTATAGTAGCTATGCATAATTTAGGTACAGTTGGAGATACTTTAAATTGACCTCGAGATATTGTTGTGACCCGAATGATATATATACAAATTTATGACACTATCACTAAAAGAGTAACTAGAGTCCCAAGCAACAGCACCAAAAACTAGTTGTGACCAAAATATGTATTAATGTCACTATGACCAAAGGACTATTATCTAATCCCCGACACCAATGACACGGCTTTTGTCGACCAAATGATATATATACAAATTTAAAGGAGTAACCAGAGTCCCAAGCAACAACACCAAAAACTTATTGTGACCAAAATATATATATAACAATTAATATCGCTATGACCAAAGGACTATTATCTAATCCCATTATGGCGCTGGCTTTTGTTGTCTACGAATGATATATATACAAATTTTAATGCCATTACTAGAAAGTAAATTACTCTCCCGGATGATAATAACCCAGAAACTTGATCCCCGGACCCAAATACATTATATGCTCATAAGAAAAAAAAAAATTGTCCACTAAACTCAATTGAAAATTTACTGGTCTTAAAGCCACAAGTGCCGCAGTCGTACAAGTAATAAAGTGGTTTATAAATCCGATTATCGTTCCCACCAAAGATTGAAAGAATTTAAACTTCAATACCAAGGATATGCTTGGAACTAATTTACTTATACTTTAATATTATAGGGGTAGGCTTGAAGGCTCAAACTTCCAGGACCTATATCACTTCCTATTAGTGGAATTGCCTAGGATTTCGCCTTGACTAATAATCTAACAAATTCTAGGACCTTGGACTATTTGACTGTGACTGAACCCAAAGATGTCCCTAATCCTTCACAAATTGTTAAGGAACATTTTACCATGTGCATTGTTTTTCAAGGCTTTGCTTGACCTTATTGTTTTTATACAACAATTTCAAAGGTCTTATTTGTGTTGTCAATTAATACATTTTCTTAAATACGAACTTTAAAACTTCATTCCTAGTTTATACATACCTTCTTGTTCCAATTCATTGAGGCCTACCATAATTTCAATTAGTGGTTGTTTGGGTTTGAATTTTTTGTTGTTATGTTGTTTAATCAAGTTAAAGAGTTCATTTGATCATGCTTCCATCGAAAACATCACAACCTTGCAACAATTGCTGGCTCTATTAGATTATTGAGCTTTCCACGAAGGCTAATGCCAATTTATCCGGGTGGATTGATTTCTTTTTATTCAACCAAGCATACTGACCATGACATGAGCAAAGAAACTAATTAAAAACACCACTCCAAACACAAACACAATTGAACTACAAAATTTTGCTATAAAAATTTTATTTCGATAAAGTAATTTCCTTGGTCTGAGGGTGAGAGTTGGGAGGTGATATATTTGTTCATTTCTTATTCTTTGCAACTCTCTCCTTGGTTGCTTCCATCCTTAGATATTCTTCTACCTCCTCTACTAGGGTTAGTTCTTTCTTTCCTAATGAATTACAGGGTTTTTCTTTTACATTTCTATACAAGTTGCCATGGAAGTGCCTACCCAAATTATTCTGAGTTGGTATAGGGTATAGGTGAAATTGTCCTTAGAGTTGCTCGAGTAGTCTGCAATGTGAGATTCTGATTGTGAGTATCTTCTTTTAGGCTGTTTCTTGGCCAGTCTAGAATCTTAGCATTGCTCTCTGTAAGTTCTCTTTGCCTCGTAGCTAGAGATTCCGAGAGTGTCTTGTCATTTCTAACATCATAATCTTGAGCGAAGGCTCGGTGTTCTAAAGCTGTTCATGAAGTTATTATCCTCTTGAATCCATGCTTCATTCAAATTGTCTCTGTCTCTAAATCTAGTCCTCCGCTCTATTTATGCTCTCCCACTCTTCATCCCTTTTCTTAATTAAAAATATACAGTGCAGATCTCTTCTTTAGCTCTGCATCAAAATACTCCCATTAAATCTGAAGTTGTGTCCTTAATTGATCATCCCTTGCCTTCATCTCTTGCCTCATAAACATCAGCAATTCTATCAGCTTTGTATGATTGTAGTTCTGCCCTGAACTTTCAGCTTGTTCATGCTAGTTTTGTCTTAATTATGGGCGTGCACTCCAGAATTGGCTCTAACTCCTCTAAACTTTGGTTATGACATTTGGACTTTGCCAGCTGTTCCAAGCTTTCAGTGCATCCTTCATTCCCCTTTATTCTTGTTTCCTTTTCTGCTTCCCTCTGTTTTTTAGTCCTTTTGTTACTTGGCCAAGGTCGAAGGAGGCTCTCGTGATTTCTCATTCCCCATTTCTTCATCGAGCTCCTCCTTAGATGAAAGAGATGGTTATGTTCCTAGTGGAATCATTCCACTTGATTGCCTTCGAATACTAGATGGATTTCTGGTAATTTTTCCTACGTTTATCTTATAGCCCTTGACGATGCATAGGAGGATTGCTTCCTCTCTTCCCAACTGTCTTTGAGATGTAGATGGAAAAAAAGTACAAACTGACCTAAGTGAACCATACCTTAGCTTCTTGGGTTAAAGTCTCTACAGCGATTGATCTATGGGGTTTCTTTGTCCCTTCCATTCTCCCTTTCTAATCGTTGGTGAGTACACTATTTTACGGAGTTTGGTTCCCTTAATCTGTTTTTTGAACTTTGCACCACATCCTTTTTACTGCCATGAGATTAGACAATTGTTGATCTCTTCTCTACTAAACTCCACCCAGTGTCCTTTGACATATACCTTTTTGCCTTCTTTTCTCCATTGTTTGAAAAGTCTTTCCTTCAGAAGCATAACGGGTTCTGTGTTCCTGATGACCTCCATTCTCTCTTTTCAAGCACTTCACCAAAAGGAGAGATAGCCTTTTTAAACCCCGTTTTAGCAATTAAGCCCCTTTCCTTCAAACTTTCTTCCATTAAAGCTATTGCCTTTTCTAAAACGAAGTTCCTTACTATGTCTTTCCTATTTTCTGCCCCAACGTCATTAGTTCCTCTTTTTCTTTTTCTTAACTCTTCTTCTGTCTGCTATTGCGTTTCATTTTCATTATCCCTATTTTTAATGTGCCCAGCTGTTGCTTGATGATTTTGTTCTGTTTGCATTTCCGACTCAATGCACTCTTCCATGACTTCTTAAAGGTTTGAAATCAAGGTGTCCCTAGGAATGGACATCATTATGGTCAAGGTTTTGAACTCTAGTGTTGGGGGAAGGCGGGGAGGTAGAGGATTGAGAATTGGCTGAGTGTGAATGATTTGAGGCATTTGGAAGAGGAGGGATTTCGGTTTGAAACATTCTTGGATAATAGCTCATTAAATGAATGTCTTCTTGCATTAGATTCGCAATGATAAATGATTAGGTCACAATAATAGCCTTTAATTTTAACTGCGAAATTTATTTTGTGACCCTCAAACTTATTATTTTAGCTCAAGTCTTTATTATTTGAAACCTTATGTCGCGACACACTTTAGGTTTGTCGCAACAATGAATAGTCTAGTCATTAGAAAGGGTGCGCCGTGACGGCGTATCGATGGACTCGACAATTGCACATAAGATACAATGGGTTGCTACGGTGTTCCCTATCATGACGAATTGGTTTTCAATAAAATGAAAAGTGAGTCGCGACACCATGTGAAGGTGGTCGCGACACTGTGTGCCACATTTACTTTAGTTTTAAAATTTTTGTCTATGGGAAAAACAATGTCATAACTTTCGATTAGTTAGCCGGCCGAACTTTTAATGTTCTGACCTAATCTTGCTTTTAAATTGTCTTAACCATTAAATTTCTTATTTGCGACAACGCTTTTCGTCCTTACAAAACAATGTCGCAACAAAGATTTCTTTGTCGCGACGATTATTTTCCCCGACTTTTACCACCAAAACTGCCTTGACTCAATTAATCGCGCTCCTATGACTGGGTCAAAATTTTCAATTCAAACATTGAGACATATTTAGTAACGAAAAATCATCAATTCAATCGTATGAACAACTATCTCAACACATCAACATAGCATTCAAACAGGTGGTAGCAAACTTCTGACAATATATGCATTATCATTCAAAATAAGTTTAGGGAATGAGAAATACTCCCCTTTGTAGTCATTTTCTGCACAATTCAACTTGAGGCAGGGTGCTTTACAATAAAATCTTATTTCAGCTCATTCCTCCTGTCCAAAAATAAATTGAAAAATTTAGCATATTACCAATCCTCCAAAAACTTCTAACCAAAAAAAAAAAATTTATAATAACGACATCGATCTAAGCGAATAGAAAATAATAAAATTGGATTCGACTTGGGTTGACTCAGCCATTCAATTTAATGTCTTCCAACTAGACAACGCTCTTGAGTGTCTTCATTTTAGTCATTTTCTTTTCTCTTTTCAAAATCTGGATCTATTCTTGTATGCTTCCTCCAAGATAATGCTTCAACCCACGACCATTTACTGAATTCATTTCAGTTCGATGTTAGTGTTACTACTCAAGCGATTATTACTTATTTCAATGTATGGACCACCTCATCTGATTTCATTTTCCCTATAAAGAGCTTGAGCCTAGAGTTGTATAAGAAAACTTGTTCTCCTGCCTTGAACTCCCTCCTTAGGATTTTCTGATCATGCCAGCTCTTGGTCTTTTCCTTGTAGATTTCTGGCATTGTCATAAGCTTAATTTCTCAATTCTTCCAGTTCATTCATTTTGGGTAGTCACTTCCTTGGCGGGCTTGAAATCAGTTCAATTTCTTGATGGCCCCATAGCTTTGTATTCGGTCACAAGGGAGATGACAAGGTTTTCCATACTGGTGCGTATGGGGAAATTCAATGGGAGTTTGTAAGCGGAGTTCTATAAGCCCGCAGTGCATCATCTAGCTTATAGACGGTCATTTACCCTTTGCATTTGCGTATTATCTAGAATTTTCTTTATCTCCCTATTAGAAATCTCAACTTGCCCATTAGATTGAGCGTGATAAGCCAATCCCATCATATGTTTGATTCCATATCTGCTCATGATTTTTGCAAAGACTTTACTTGCAAAATGGCTTCCCTCATCACTAATGATTGTCCTGGGTGCCCCATATCTACTCAAAATGTTTCTTGGTATAAACCCAACAACTGTAGTGGCATCATTTATGGGACAAGTTGTTGCCTCCACCCATTTGGATACATAATCCACAACTAGGAGAATGTATATATTGCCAAATGATGATGGAAAAGGTCCCATAAAGTCTATTCCCCATGCGTGAATGCTTACCAGAATTCTCAGGGACATTTCATTTCTTCTACTTATGTTTCCCATTCTCTGACAAGCATCACAATGTTTTACCCATTCAAAATAGTCTTTAGAATGAGTAGGTAATAAAATCGATTGGAATTTTAGGTTGTCACCCCATCTCTGAAAAGTGTCCTCCATATGGTGATGCATGACATTTTTCCATAATACCACCTTGTTCTATTTCTGGGACACATCTCCTTATGATCATATTTGCTCCTCTTCTATACAATAGTGGATCATCCCGTGCTGTCTATGATAGGTTCTGATTTCCCTCTTTTGTTGGTAGCTGAATTCATATGGAATAATTCCACAAGCTAAGTAATTGACAATATTAGCATACCAGGGTATTTGTACTGACAACATCAATAGCTGCTCATCAGGAAAAATTTTGCTATTTCTGCTCCCTTTTATGTTTCAGCAGTTCTCTCCAATCCAGACAAGTGATCTGCTATCACATTGTCACTACCCTTCTTGTCTTTGATTTCTACATCAAATTCTTGCAGAAATAGCACCCATTTGATCAGTCTTGGCTTTGCATCCTTCTTTGCCATTAGATATTTAATTGCAACATGATCAGTGTGTATAACAACATGGGACCCCAATATATAAGGCCTGAATTTTTCACAAGTAAAAACCATTGCCAGAATCTCAGCTACCACGTGGTGCGAACGTTTTCTTTGTGTGCCTCATTTGAATGTTTTGCGCACTAGTATATAGCCTTGAATATCTTTTAGTTCTACGTCCTAGTATGGCTCCCATTGCGCCAATCACTGGCATTACCATTAATTTCAGAAATTGCATTTGCTCCGATGCAGTGTCGACATGATGGGAGAGCGATACTATCTGGTTAATTTCCTCAAATGCAGTTCTGCATGATTCATCAAAATCAAAATTTGCATCTTTTTCCAGCAGTCTACACAATGGTTTGGAGATTTTGGAAAAATCCTTAATGAATCTTCTATAAAATCCAGCATGCCCTAGGAAGCTTCTTATGCCCTTCACTGTTGTAGGTGGCATGAGGATTTCCTGCAAACAATCTTCCAGCGATCTACTTCCAAACCGGCAATCTTGTGCCCCAAGACAATACAGCAAGTTACCATGAAATGCGCATTTTCCAGTTTAAAAATTTAGATTTTGTCTTGGCACCTCTAAATTACTATTTCTAAATTTTCAAACAATCTTGAAAAATGGATCCATATAAGAAATCATCCATGAATATTTCCATAACCTACCACCGTCGAGAAAATATAGACATCATACATCTTTGAAGGTGTGAAACGTTACATAATCCAAATGGCATCCTTCTAAAGGCAAGGTACCATAAGGACATATAAATGTTAATTTCTCCTGATCCTCTAGAGACTCTTCAAATTTGGTTATAACTAGAATATCCATCAATAATGTCTTATTGCTAACCTATCATTTGGTCAATCTGAAGTGAGGATAATGGTCCTTTGGTAGCGGTGTTTAGTTTCTACGTAATCTATACACCTCCATCTGTCACACGAGTTCTTGCCAGAATCAATTCAATCTTCTCATTTTACGATCATACGTGAATCCTCTCATGCCAGCAGCCACATGTATGCTAGGCTCGCGGTATCACGAAATTGCATATATGAAGCCTGTTAGCCATTTCAATACTTCCTTTTCGACTACTTCTTTCATTCTTGGATTGTCTGATGCTCTATAGAGGCTAACATTTTCCTCGGTAGGATCTTGTGCATATAAGGCGAAGGACTTTGGAGTTCCTTTGAATCTTCTATAGACCCAGTCTATTGCTTCCTTGCTATTTGCAAGGTCTACAGCCGGTCTTTGCTCTTCCAGCTTAATTAATCAGCTGAAATAATTACTGGCTTTCCTTTTTATGGTTGTAAGAAGGCCTATTTTAAATGTTCAGGCAATTCCTTTAGTATTAAACCTTTTGAAATTTTGTTTTCTTCAGCCACTTCTTCTTCATAACTGCTAGATCTTTCTGCACTACTCTCTCTAATATTGAATACTGAATCTTTCAGTTTGAAATTGGAGTTCAGAAATTCAACTTCAAGATGCTCAAGATACTGGAAATTCATCTCATTCTCATTCATTGAAGTCTGAAATTTGTCGATTAGTCGATTAATGATAGCAATTTTTGTTTTCTACAAATTCCTGATCGGCCACTTCGATTAATTTGTTTCGGTATCGTGAGATTGAAATGCCTTGCTTCATCTCAACCCTGAGTTAGTTCTCCTTTTTTCCTCAATCAGTATTTGCTCTTGTTTCTAGAAGGGTCTTCCCTAATGATGGAATTTGTTTGTCTTCCTCTATATTTATGACTACGAAGTCCATTGGAAAGACAAATTTTCCCACCTTGATCAGCACATATTCAAGGATACCCTCAGGATGGGCTAATGTCCTGTCTGCCATCTGCATGGTCATGGCTGTGGGAGTAAGCTCCCAAACTTGAATCTTTTAGCAGACGGGGCATGGTTGATCTTGGCTCCATAATCACACAGTGCCTTTTTCCCATGTCGGCATTCCGTCATGCGGTATAGTGAAAGGTACTGGAATCCTGCCTTACGGAATGGACTTACGGTCACTTGGGTTGCATTTAGGCTCACTATTCCTTCCTCAGTAAACTTTCTCTTTTTGTTCAACAGATCTTTCATGAATTTTACATAATGAGGCATTTGAGTTAATGCCTCTAAGAAGGGAATGTTGATCTCCATCTTCTTAAACATGTTTAAGAATTTAGAGAACTTCTCTCGGTTTTGCCTTCTGACCTTTGAGGAGTCAGGCCCGGAGGATTATAAGCTTTCACTCCTTCCTTCCTTCCCTGCTGCTTGGGATGCAGTTCTGTTGACTTCTCCTTCTCTATAACTTCTGAACTATTCTGCTCATGTTCTTCTCTAATCTCAACTTGTTTTTCTTCATCAGTATTCTTCCTTTCTATTCTCCTTTCATCTAACTTCCTGCCACTTCTAAGAATCATTGCCATACAATCTTTAGGCTCTTTCTTCATAAAGCAGGCAGTTACCCGATCATCTCTAGATTCTTCAAAGAAGCATTGGTGTTTGCCTAAAATACTATTGTATTTGCTTGGAATTCTTCGAGGTCATAAAAAATTTTCTCATGCAGGTTCAAAATCCTTTTGTTATCTGACATGAAATTCAGCATTTTATCTTCAAAGGATGGAGTCTTTTCGACACGATATCCACTCATTTCCCTCTTTTGTTGTTGTTCTTTTTGTGAAACCCGGTGAGTGTAAGCGATGGTAGTTCTCTATTCTTGGTTCCCTGCACGACGCTTTCCACCATATGAAAAGCTTTAATGGTTTCTTAGTGCTAGATTGTAGTGTGTAGGCAAATTGGGGTTAGGCTTGAAGTGGTAACTTCTCTGCTCATTCATATACTTTGTTTTCTCAACTTGGTAGGTCTCTTCTTCCTCATACCCCTCAGCCTTGCTTCTAACATGCTCACTTGCTCCAACTTCATTGTAGTGTGCATCCTCCTCTCATTGCTACCTAAACATTCATTGTATTAAGCTTGGTTTCTATGGTTAATAGTTCTATCAATCCAATCGGACCATTTCCCCTCAGATACTTTCTTCTTTTCTGAAGAGGTCGGATGGAGTCTTGTAGTTGCATTTGGCAAGGTCTTCAATAACTTGCCTTGCCTCCTCTACACTTCTTCTTTTAAAACCTCCACTGCAAGATGCATCAATTATTCCATTTGAGGTATAATTCATGGCATTGTAGAAAATGTCCATCTGTGTTATCGGATCACATCCCGTGCGTAGGCTTGCCTCTTGTGATCTCTTGAACCTCTCCACAGGATGTAGAGACTCTCAATATCCTGCTTGAACCTGATGATTTCTTCTCTTCTCTCAACAGTGAGAGTTTGAGGGAAAAATCTGCTCATGATTGCCTCCACCCGGTTCTTCCAAGTATTCATGATCCAGTTTGGCGGTGGTCGAACCATGTGGCTACTACATCTCTGATGAGATGGGAAGGTTGAAACGCCCGATCCCACATCGGGTCTTACTCCATTCAGTTTCCTGTATTTTCTATCCTCGAAATCTACGGATGCTCATTTGGATCTTCTAAAAGGGTGGCTAGTGAGCTAATTGTTCTTGAACCATTGTAAATAAAAGTTGGCCGACTCAAATTGTTTACTGATAGGGGGTTGTCTTGACCAGTACTCTTACTGAATAATAGGCCTCCAAAATTCCTCCATTGTGTTAGGCCTCTGTGGTCTCTCTCCTTCTGCTTCTAGAATAGTCTGCAATCTATCTACTTGATTAGCCATACTTCTATCTTTTGCACTGGTAGCTTTTCTCATATTTTTCAGGGTTCTTTCAATTTCTATATCCAGAGGCAGCAATCCTGCTTCAGATTTTCTATGCATTTAATATTCTCCACGAAAAATTGGAAACTTCTTTGAGATCAAATAGAGTTAGTGATAACAAAAATTATATTTATTAAGTTTCCAAAAAAAAAAAAAAGATGGGTAAGCTTATTGACCTCTTATTAAAACTATTTTTGTTTATTTTCTGAATTTTTTTGTAAAACAAATAAAATATCAAATTAACATTTACTCTCTTTTGTCAAAATATTGATTTTAAATTCTTTCTATTCTGACAACGGCCTTAAACTTGTTGTCGGCCAAATGATATATATACAATTTATGACAATATCACAAAATGAGCGCTAGAGTCCCAACCATGACACGAAAACTTGTTGAGAACAAAATATGTATGTAAAAATTAATGTCTCTATGATCAAAGGACTATTATCTAATCCTCGACAACGGCAACCAAAAACTTGTTGTCGACCAAATGATATATATACAAATTTATTACACTATCACCAAAGGAGTAACTAAAGTCCCAAGCAACAACGCCAAAAACTTGTTGTGACGAAATGTATACTCTGAGTTAATGTCTGGCTATGACGAAGAATTTATTATCTAATCCTCGGCAACAGTGCCAAAAACTTGTTGTCGACCAAATGTTATATATACAAATTTTTAGTACCATTACTAGAAGAATAAAAATTACTCCTAGATAGTGTACGAAACTTGTCTGACCGAAAATACATTTATATGCTCGAAAAGAAGAAAAAACATTTGTCACTAAACTCAATTGAAAATTTACTTTGGTCTTAAAAACTTCTGGGAGTGCAGTCGTCTGAGTAATAAAGTGGATTTATAAGTCCGGATACTCGTTCCCATAGAGATTAAAGATTTAAACTTGCCCAACACCCTAAGAAGCTACACCTAGTTGTTTTAAACATAATTAGGGTATATTTATTAGTGTAGTTGGAAAGTTTTCGTAATTATTATTTTCTAAAGAAAATTTCCAAACCGGAATTTCTGAGATAGCGAGGTAAATTTGCAAAATTTGTCAAAAAGGACATAAAGTCATATGATAAGAAGATGGCTATTGTAGAAATAGCATAAGTGTGGTTGCAAATAATAAAGAGTGGGAGGACTAAAAGGTAATAAAGGAAAATTGATCATATAAAAAGGCAAAATATCTCAAGTTGGTCTCTCATTTTTGGGAGAGCTCCAACGTGAAGGCCAAGAGAGGAGAAGAGAAGAAGAAGAGGAAGAAGAAGAAGAAGAAACCAAGAAAGGTATAGAAAGTATGGAACTTGTATGGAAATGCTATGATTTTGTATGGAAACTACTTGGGTATGGATTTCTATGGTTTTATATGGATAATAGGTTGTTCCATTTCTAGGGTTTAGATAGGAAATCATCCTAACCCTAGATTGGTTGGAAGTTGGGTTGAAAAACCACAAAGGTTTTGCTCTAAGATGAATATGGAATCCTTCATATTTCTATGGTTACTGTATAGATTGGTGGACTTTGGTATGGATTCACAGGAATTTTTTACTAGGGTTTGGTTATGAGAAGTTCCTAAACCACCATTACAAGTGTTTGTGGAGTTGTTTGGATGGTTTAAGGTGGGTTTTGCTGTGGATGGAATTAGGGAGTTTATGGAAGAAGGTGAGTGAGGGAAGTGCCGTTTTGGGTAGGAATTGTAACATAAATCAGTGCAACGGTGGTACAGTTCCCTGGCTATAACAAAATGGTACCGGTACCAAGACAAAGTGAGTACGGGCACCACTCTACGAAGTAAAAGGTTGAGTGCGGTACCGATCCAGTGGTATCGGTACCCTTTAGCCTCTTTAAGGCGCGATTTTGTATTCTTACATTATTAAGCTCAAATTCGTACAGGGTATGGAACCTAATAAATGATTACGCGGGGTTCAAATAAGAATGAAACTAAGTGAAAAATGCACACGTGCGTTTTGGTGGAGCTTCTCGTGTGGGAAAACTTAATGCTTTATGATAGAATGGTAAGTTCTAAACACGTATAATTATATAGAATCTTCTAGACCGGAAATTCAGTAATGCAGGCGCCACATTCGTGGGCAAGCACGTCTCACATTGGTGCCCGGCACTCTGCTAGTGCTACGGCGCCACGATACCTGGGTAGGCACGTCTCTAATCAATCGCCCGGCGCCTTCCTAACAGTGCTCGACGCCATTGCCGTGAGCGCGTCTCACGATCAATGCTTGGCACTCCTGCTGTGCTACAACACCTCGATCTTATCTTTGTGCCTTGGTGCTATTGTGATGTCTACTCATTTCTTATGACTGGTCTAGGTATTCAAATTATATATTAAAATTAAGATAATGAATAATCACTAAAAGCTGCGGCTGACCTCGGCCATAGGATGTCAGTGAGGTCCTCTTTTTTTTCACGTATATACTTTAAGCCTAGTTCATTCATATAATGTTAAACAATTAACTTGTATTACATTCTGCAGCAGCGGATTACAAAATATATACAAGCTCCCATATATGGAAGTGTTCAACATCTGATATTTACATTGGTTTACAAATTTCATATCTGAAATGGGCTAAAGGGTCTTCGGTGGGCACCTATTCTTTGTGTTGCCTTTGGTGCTGATGTGGATGGCACAGTCCTCTGATCTCCTCTTACGTACCTGTTACCCCGTCTTCGCTTTGCAGCTTAGTGGGAATTAATACATGGATGACCTTTACTAAGGTCACCACACTTATACAAATGCATATAACCACGTATAACGATTCGATTCTTATCATTTCTCATATATATACTTATCATAGCGGTTCCATTTCTTATCATCATCCATATACTTTTCATGTCAACATTTTACTTCTTGTTCTTGTAACTGTATACTATCATCACATAAACGATTACTATGCTTCTCATATTCTCTTTGTTTCATTTGCACATACTGTCTGTTTTCTTTATGTTTCATGTACTCAACCTTAGAAGTGGATCTGAAACCATGAAGGGGCCGAAAATGTTGTATTCCTTGTATGAAACGGTGGTCCATGAGGGCCCGAAGGCCTTCATTATCATTGTCTTGAGACAATGACCATTTATAAAAACCCAAAGTATTTGTGTTATATTATACCCGAAGGTATCATCCTTTATGCGAGACGGTGACTGTATTCATTAATATGATGCAGAAGGTATCATCAACTGTCGACGGTGACCACCATCCATGAAGGGTCCCGGGCGCGTGATGACCCTTTGAGGCCCACCGTGGTAACGGATCTATGTCATCGACCAAAGCGGGGCCTCGATATCGAGAACTTGTATGTTCGCGGACTTTATTTTTCCCTAATAGGCATGCCATCTATCCCTCTACGAGTTCATGAGACAATCAATGTGTATTTTATGCTCGATGTATATCTCATATTCGAATAATTGTCATTGGTAATCATGTGATATATATATACAATCATTATTCATAACTGCGTTTTTCATGTGCTCACATTTGTGCGCCAATCATTATGCTTACCTGCATGCTTATGAGTTATAGTTCATAATATGAATAACTATAGTTACCTATAGAGCATCTTGTTTCATATTTTCGGGACTAATGAGTTACACAATCTTATCATGCTATCTATTTATGAATTCTTGACTCAATGGGGCTTTCCATATGGTCAAGAACACTTTCGAATCGGAGGTCAGGCAGAAGAAGTTATGACCTTCGAAGTTGCGGTTGGAGGTCATGCGCGATCCGGGTCTTGACGAGTGACTGGCCCGGCTTGAAGCTGCACTGGGTGAGGCTCAGTCTAACACCTTGGTCTGACATCTAATATCGCCTCAGGCATATGGATGGATTCTGACTCAAATGACTCCACCAGAGTCAGAACACCCAAATCGGAGTTCAAGCCAGAAGGAGATATGACCTTCAGAAGTTGGAGGTCATCTTTCGATCCGATCTTGACAGGTGACTGAAGCCCGGCGAGCTGCACTGAAGTAGCGAGCTCAGTCTAACACCTCGGTCTGATATCTAATATCTTCCTCGACATATGGACAATTCTTGACTCAATGGGCTTTCCATAGAGTCAAGAACTTAAATCGGAGTTCAAGCGAGAAGGAGATATGATCTCGAAGTTGGAGGTCATCTTGCTTGATCAGTCTTGATGAGGCGGCACAGACGTGGCTGCTAGTGACGATCAGTCTAACACACCTTATTCTGACATCTAATATCTTTCTCAGGCATATGGATGGATTCTTGACTCAATGGGCTTTCCATAGAGTCTAAGAACACCGTCGGAGTTCATGAAGGAATATGACCTTGAAGTTGGCGGAGGTCATGCGCGGTCGATCTTGGCGAGCCTGACACGATGACGAGCTACATTTAAGTGACGAGCTCCGTCCTAACCTCGGTCTGATATCTAATATCTTCCCTCCAGGCATATGGATGCCGTTGGATTCTTGACTCAATGGAAGCTTTCCGCAGAGTCCAAGAACACTGTCGGAGTTTGAGCAGAGATATGACCTTAAGTTGGAGGTCTCATGCCTTGATCCGATCTTGACAGAGCTGACGCTGGAATGTGGTTGGGGCCCGAAGTGGCAGTACCGGCTCTGAGGCAGTAGGCTCTTGGAGACGAGCTAAGGCTCTGCACATGGCAATTGACTACATCATTGGATTAGACTCTGCATGAGTTGAGCTCTTCGGGGCGAGTACAGCGACCTGTTGACGACCATGGGCTGACCCTTCACCCATTTGGCGTTGATAAAAGACCACCTTGGTCTCTGGGGGTCCCGGTGAGAAATTCAAAAGCCTAACATCAATTTCATTGATGTGGCTACAATTTCCCAGAAGAACTTACTTCTTAATTCCCTGTATTTTTGACCCAAAAACCCATTCTAAGATCCATTCCTGCATGTCCCAAGTGAAAATAGGAAATTTACGGGTTCAACATGTAACTAGACCCTTCTAAAAACACATATCTAGGAGTGCTTAAAGCTCTTCTCAACTCAACCCTACA